>JAOXJP010000012.1:8588616-8602054 GCA_025762735.1 Platanus orientalis | reverse complement strand
AATTCTCCTATCCTTCCTTCATATGATGGAAGCGCTCAACCCGACGCATTGTTATATCTATATCTATACCAAAATGTCGCTATTGGGGAGATTGGATGGCCAGGCATCAAGATCACCTACACAAAGTGGTTTCTGTTGACGAAACCAATGACAATTTCCCTTCGAACGACAACAGAGATAGGATCTGATCTGAGTGGAGGAAAAGTGAGGCACTGATGCACACCCAAATAATATAGGACAACATCATAGTGCAATGCAATCAGATGTCCACACTCCAGCATGCATCCAGTGATCGTACGATGCCTTAGCACTGAAATAGGATAATAAATATCTAATCTCCCACACTCTCTCGAATGACCCATATACTTGCTCGTACAGGGGGCCATGGCTGTCCAGCTCGTACAACAGATTCTCCCTAACCAGAGTCCAATGATCCTCTCCAAATCTCATCAATCCATTGATGGCCCTAAAGCCACAATGCTCATCTACTGCCACATCTATAACACTCCTGATATAAGGTCAAATGCCTTTTGGGAAAGAGCACATATAATACATTAAGGAAGCCCGTTCATATGAACTCGAGCAAGTAACCTACAAGAAAAGAAGAAAACATGTTATGTCACGCAACGGTTGAATTACTTCGTCACTTACACGATAATGTGTCTATTAGTTATCTGTTCCTTCGATCACCTCTATTTCGGTTGTCTCACTGACTGTACTTGGGTGGCGTTGGTAGTGGTGGTTTTTGCTGGAGACTAGCTATCCTGTAATGATGACACTCTCTCTAATGCAGATGGATCACGTCACATGGATGTGTTTATCTTGGTATGTGAGCGACCTCGGGCATTTTTTTTAACTTTAGGTTCCTTGATATATATGTTTTCTAGTTTTGCTAACTCTCGTAACTTCTAAAGCATTTGCAATTTGATGGACTAATTAGATTGGTTGAACCGCTGTAAAAACAAATCCATATATGTTACGGTGTCCAAATCATCCCTTACTGGAAAAGTGGAGGATGCATATCAAGATTGCACCAATGCGCATGTACTGACTCAAATGGAATGGGATGCTCCTACCTACTATACTATCTCATGTGCGCAAGGTAACTCATGTGTGCATTTAAGAACACATTCACATGCAGCAGAATCAACTCCAACAACACCTACACGTTTCGTCTCAGCCAAAATCCTCTCTATTGCAAAAATTGATACATTGCTACGAAGCTCTTTGAACTGGGCAGGTTTAAAGCTATGTTGCACAACTATCTTGCATCTCTTAAACGATGCCTTGATGGATGTGTGTTGTAGCTCAAGCAAATTGTGGATGTTTGACCATGAGGATTCAAAGTTTCCTTGATAGGATCTAAGCTGCTGCTTCAACTTCGCATACGCACTCTCAACCCTGATGACATGTACATAAATAGTTATGTACCAATCAATGAGTTTCAAACTTAAGCAAGATTACCAAACAAAAAGGTTACATGTTTGTCGTAGTGGCCTCTAAATGCATGAACCTGTCAGTCCAAGCTGCTACAAATATGTCCCTGTATCCATCCAACCAAGTACTCCTCACGTAATGGAGTGCATCCGAATATGTGATAAATTGATTCCCCAACAATACCAAGTGTTGAAGGTAATATTGTTCTGTGTCTGACACCACTAATAGGTTCCAGATCATCATGAACCTCTCCCACATCTCCTTGGTCATAAATAACTTCTTATAGTTTGTAAGCACATTCTTACTAATGTGTCACCTACACAACAAATGTGGAGCATTGGGAAACACCCTTGATATGGCATTCATCAAAGCCAACTCCTTATCCGTTACAATGACATTAGGGAGAGCATTATCATCCATGATACTACGTAGGACACCTAGTGCCCATACAAAGTTATCCTCACTCTCATGCTGAAGATACACAAATGCCACATAAAAAGTCAGATAGGTACACGTCAAGCCCACAATCTCCAGCAGCGGCATATGATATTTGTTTGTCTTATAGGTGCAATCCATGATCAACACACTTGGGAATGCATGAAACAAGTCCATAGAAACTGGGTGTACCCAAAAAATATCAGTGACAGTCTTGTTGTCTTTGGCTACCCAATGCCACTCAATGTAATTATACTTCATCAACTGTCTAAGCAGGTGTTGCATCTGAGATCTATCAGCCTTCTCTTCCCTTTTTTGTTTAGCTCATGCATTACATACTGTAGTTATTGTAATCGTGTTGAGGGTATCTCTTTGCTTCATTACACTTAATATGTCTTTTGGTCCAACGTTACTCTTAGACATATATTTCAAAAGTGAGGACTCTCCGTCTGACAATCTACCCACAAAAGAGTAACCTTCGAGATGATCTGCAATAGGGTGATTATGCACCCCACATACAACTAGCAACAACCAATCATCATCAGTGGGTAACTTATTTTCCTTCAGTTAGAATAGATATTCACACTTCTTGGTGCCCTTTTCCTTGTTCCTTTCAACCCTGAGACATTTCCTGTCCTCTTATCTTCTTTATACCGCCCACTCTACTCACATGCAAGGGTCAAACCTGGTTTTCTTACACCAGAACCAGAATCTAACTTCTTAATAACTATAATAAACCCATTCATCTTTCCAACATCTGTCACCCACCTAATCAATGCCGCCCAACTACTGAATATCTACACATAGGAGAACAATAATAACGCAAAGTTCATCCAAATTGTTATACACACCATCAGTTACACACTTTTTTTTTACCTCGTGCGTGGTGAATTCATTGTTGTAATCTATCACCATTTCATCACCAATCCGACTACAGCGAGTCGAGACATTAGGCTGCCAAAGGGGGTTTTGATGTTTGAGAAGAAATTCACTATGGGATTCTACACAGTGTTGGGATTTGAGGGTGAGTGTAAGGTATGAAAAAGGATCAGGATCAAGATGGTGTATGTATAACTTTGGAATAGGGGGCCAAGAGAAAATGTTCTTTATACCCTAAGCCAGTGGGAGTTCAACGAAGATGGGGAATAATATGCAAGATGTCAAAGCCAGTGATCAAATCTTTGCCAGCAAGGGGGGAGCCAAGGAGAAGGGAAGAGTTTGATCAAAATGAGCTTGCTGATTTGGTCAATTTTAAAATAGGCACCATTGGCGGCTTTGAAATTATGTGAAAAGGGTTTCCAATGGGATGAAGGAAGGAGTTTTGGATTGATTATTGAGGCGGTTGCTCCTGTGTCAAAGAATGAAATAATTTGAAAAGGTTTTGCATAAGTTGACAGTCAGATTGAAATTTGGGCAGTAGGAACAGGTTGGTTATGGTAGGAAGGAGAAGATGTGGTAAAAATGTAGTTAATTCCATAAGTTTCAAACTGCTCCTCTGAGCTTGATGAATCAATGTCACTGTCGGTTAGTGGAAGTTGTATTGCAAATAATGTATCCGGAGTTTGCTTATCATGGAGAGAGAAGACGAATTTTGCATCAGAATAGCATCGGGATTGGCATACTGCATGAGATGCTGGAAGAAATTTTCTTTATTTCTTTTGTTTAGGCAATTTTTTGCAAAATGTTCCTTTTGATTACAGACGTAACACCTAGAGCTAATATTTCCTCTTGTCTTCTTCTTTGATAAGAATTTCCATTTTTTCTTATGGAAGTTCTCGGATTTGAATTTCGGAGGAAAGTCGTCAGAAAATCTATTCCTGAAATGCTTCCTTTTATGAGAAGGGCAAATACAATCTTTTTTATCTTTGTATTTAATGGAGAGGTCTTTCCGATCACAAGCTGTGCCAATCTTCTTTCCCATTTCTTCAAATGTTCGTAAGAACTTTTTTTTTGGTTGCATCATTTTCCAATGTTGTTGGGATAAAGCTATTTGTTGTTGTTGTTTAATTTTTCTAATGCAAGTAATGCATTCTGGTAAATTTCTCCAAGGGAAGCATTTTGAATAACTATACCTTTTGTCTCAAGCAGTTTAAAAGCTTCATTGCCAAGGAGATCCAAAAGAGAATTGAGGAAAGCTTGTTTCAGATTTGGATCATCAATTCCTTTAAGGAGATAAAACCTTTAGGACATGTTGTAGTATCTTTCAAGGTTGTTTCTCTTATAGGAACATCACTTCATGCTAAGAAATTCTTCTCTAGCAATAGTGGTCTGGTGTTTAACTGCTCAAAGGAACTTTATGTGGAGAACGGTCATGAAGTTGTCAATGGATGTTACTTGCAAAACTTGTAACTGGTGGTATTCTCCAAGATTTATCCACCATTCTCTTAGTCTTCCACTAAGTCGAGAAATGAATTTGACAAGTACATCTCTTAACCGGGCATCTGGTGCGTGCATCTCTGCATCAATCAAGGCATACATTTAGAGGAATTAATCTCTCCCGACGGAGGGACTTCATCAAGAGAGAATAATGTCTTGAAATCCATGGTGTCTGCAAACACTCTTCTTTGTTGCTGAGGTGGAATATTTGGAATATTCACATGTGGTGTAGTTGGATTTTCAACCTGTGGTTTTTCAACATGGGGTCCTTCGGTGTGCATATCATCATCAAAACATCTAAGGAGACATCTGAATCATAATGTTCTGAGTCTATCAAAGCATTTAATTTAGGGAGCTTAGGTGTGATGGAAAGGTTTTTAAGGAAGGAAGAGATTGGGTTTATAGGCTCAATAAGAAACATTAAAGGGTGTGGTCGGGAAGATGCACCTACTGTAGGGTCTGGTGGTTCAATCGGGATTTGTGGTTTACTTATGGTTGATTGGGGTGGAGGTACTCTGATGGATGGACCAGGTTTAGTTGGTTTATGTTGTGAGGCTGGTGCCTTGGAGTATTGAGGTGTAATGATTGAATGATATAATTGAGGAAACATATCATAGAAGTGTTGGTATAGGATAAGTGGTTGGAAAGCTGTTTGGGATTGGTATATAGGTTTGGGCAGAGGTTGTAGAACATATGGTAGGTTGGATAAGAAGGACTGGGATGAAGGAGTGGTATATACTGGTTGTTGTGCTTTCTGGAACTGTGTTGATGATTCAATAGACCTGAGTTGATTTTCAAGATACATTTTTTTCTGCCTCTTTGGTTGCGATTTGTTGTGATGCGACTAAAACTCTTTGACTATGGTAGCAATGGTGTATAATTCATTTTCCAGGGTTTGATATTAACTCCGAGCTCATAGACTATTTCTTTAATTGAAGACAGTTTTTTTGGTGACTGTTTGGGTCATGGATTCCTGGTTGTGAAGAATCTTTTGCAGGGTGAAGTTTTGGATAACTGCATTTTCTACCTGCCAATTCAAAGCTGCTTCTGTAGGAAAAACACTCTTACTCGTACCATATGAGTTTTTTTGTGGAAAGATTTTTGATTTTTCACTAGTGTTTGACCTTTTGTCGGGGATACTCAAATTCCTCGATAAAGGGGAATTGGTCTTGGTATGATGAAGATTTTGGGGAAAACATGAAGCAATCAATCGGTTGTCTAGGATATGGAATATGGTAGATGGGTTTTTGACAGGTTTCAGATTTGTTTAAGAGAGCGAGAGCCTTTTAATAATATGGTTTGAGGGTGGGTGGTGGTGGTGGAGGCTTGCTGGTTGGATAGTCCATTTCCCAATTACCAGGAGGAATAACAGGGATTTCGGTCTTCCTTTTAGGATAGAGAACATAGTAATCAAACTTTCCCGAAGGGTCTCTAAGGAATCCAACTTTTGGCTCTTCATTTTCATACCTTTCTTAGAGGCTTTGTTATTGGGACTTGTTCCATTTTCTTTTCTTTGGGGAGAGCATTCTTTCTTCTTCAAGCTTTAATTCTATTGTCATAGAATATGCTTCGCATTCGTCACAGGTACAATCAACTATTTTGTGGCACTTTTTTTGAAGCTATTGAACCATGGACTATTCTTCTAGGCTGAAAGGTTCAAATAATATTGGTTGGAGCATCATATGATCCATGGTTGGGAATGTAGATGAAGATGATTCTACTTCCTTTTCTGGTATGAACCTTGTTTCTACAATACCATCCTGTCTTCTGACGAAGAATGGAGTTGTAGAGTGCACCGTTTCTGTTTTGTTGTGCACGGTTTCATAACTGGTGATCCATCTTTCTGGGAGTAGGAGCTAGAGTTGTTAATTGGTGAGTTGCCTTGGGACATAAGTGCAATGGGACACTTGGTATCTGAGTCATGATTAGCTAATTTCATAGTTTATTGTTTCTGATTCTAAGTTGTTATTATCATCCTCTTTAGCTTCATAAGTCATAGTACTGTTTCAAATCTTCTCAGACTAGTATGCTTTGTTTCTTGTCATGACCAGTATGCTCTGTAGTTGTCACTTTGATGGATCTTCTACATAAGAAAACGTGACTGTAACCTAAAGTATGCTCTGTAGTTGACGTTCTGTTAGATCTTATGCATCAGAAAATGAGTTACAAAGAACCAACAAAAAATTATGATTGACCTAGAACCCATAACCAACTTGGCACTAGAAACAGCCTTGGAGAAGCTCAGTTATCGGGAAACTAATAGTGTCTCATTTGTTACTCCCTTGTGGTCTATGTTTTCAGATAATCAAAGTACAAACCATAGTAACCTAAAGACTTATTCAGTGGTTGGGGAACGTCTCAGAAGAAGGCTAAAGAGAGTCAGGGTTGTTAGTTGGGACATGCAGCAAAGAAATAAACTATCATCACAAATAGTTGTAAGGCTAAGAAGTTGGAAATAGCAATAGAGAATCAAGAAACAAGAAGCATTCTTATATATGAAAATTCCTCGTCCATCTTTTTCATCTTCTTCCTCTTTCAAATCTACCACTTCCTCCAAATTAGAATATTTGTATGAAATAGAATATCTCCCAGAAGAAGCAAAAGTTCCACCCACAAATATTCCAGTTTTAAATCCTTACTCGATTTATGTTAAACCTACCACAGGTTTCAAAAAATCAATCAAAAAACTTTTTGGCAAAAATACCTCATCCATGGTCAAAGAATATGTTCAGGCTTCAAAATTCAATCAGAATCAAGTCTCTACAGATGAAGCAGAACACTTCCTTCCAATTGAGCTTCCTAGGGAATACTTCAAACCCTGGCTTGCCCAAGGATACACTCATATCCATCTAGGCGCTGTCAAAATTGCTTTAACATTCCATGGCAAAAAAGGTCTCCTAGTTGCCTTTCACATTGTTCTTTTGGACACCAAATTCATCAAGTATCAGCATGTAGTTGTGGGAACCATTTAGACCACCTTAAATGCTGGAACAATATTCATCACATTGTATCCAAACTTTAACATCCCTCTCACTGATCCTCATGAGTTCAATGCATTAGCAGTTCAAGTCCAAATCATAGGAGCCCCACAGATCGCCACCTCCTATGCTGCAACTATTCACCATCAAGTTGCTTACAGGATCCAAAACCATTTTTTTGACATTTCAGTCCCTTAATTTTCCCAAACAGAAGATGCTCTGTTCATCAAAGTAGACATAAACAAAGTGTTCCATTGCACTTATGTTCCAAGGCAACTCACCAATGAACAACTCCAGTTCCTACTCTCAAAAAGGTGGATTCGAACATGATTAATATTGTTTGGCATCATAGTGCTGAATAGGCTAAATCCTATTCAGCCCTGTAATGCCGAACACGACGGAGGAAAAAAAAAAGTTGCGAACTTGCATTTTTTTTTTACCTCAGAGCTTCCGTTTTGCTCAATTTCACTTTTTTCATGCTCTATTGGTTGAGTTCTTGTTTGAGAATCACAATGTGTAACTTTTTTTGGGTGTTAGAAAACCTAGATAGAGAATAATGGAGAGGGAGCAAAAGAACGAGGGAGGTGTGAGGTGTGGAAGAATGAAAGTTTGAAGTTGACGGTGTGGGAGAAGAGGAGGAGGTGTGGAGGTGTGCTTACAAATATGTTTTTTAAGTTTTTTTATTTTTTGTTAGGGTCATAAATGTCATTTAAAGTTAGGGTATTTTTGGAACAGAGTTAAGTGAGGTGTGCTTACAAAAACTTGAGGTGCGCTTCTAGGCCCTTTAAGCACCTTCCAGGTTCGGCATTGGCACTTCCATTGACGCAACCCCAGCCACCAAGTTGAACTTGCGACGAAAGAGTTCGCGCCATATTGTCATTTCGTTTCGCAAATTTGAAGATTTGGCGCCGAGGTCACTCCTTTTCTCACTCCGCACTTTTATCCTTCGTTGCTCCTCCCTCGTCGGCACTTGAAACCACTCAAGCTCTCAGAATCTCTGAAACCCTAATTCTACATTTCCCCCTAAATTATCCGTTCTCAGTGGAAAGACTAGGGATGGAAAGCGACGACGATTACGGGCTCTTTTCAGCGCCTGAGGAAGCTTCGTCGCCAATCCATCAAAGGAAACTTAAGCGCTTGAAGAAAGCAGCCGTTGTATCGAATGCGCCACTTTCTCAACCAATGGATCAAAGCCCTTCGATGTCTGATTCCGATTCTCTCAGCGGGGTAGATCTTGAGTCTTCGAAAACTTCAGATCTCGGAACATCGGTAGATCCAATGCGGTCTTCATTGGAATCTGAGCGTCTTGACGATCAAAGTGAATCGGTTTCCGGTTTGGGTGGTTTCTCTGTCGATCAAGTTCGTTCAGAATCTCTTAGAACCTTGGACGTGGAAGGAGAAGAATCACGATTCGGCGTTTTAGATGCTGAAATTGAGGAGTTTGGTAGAAAAGGAGAGGATATGCATGAGGATTTGGGAGAAGAGAAAGGAGAAGAGCTTGTAGAATTGAGGACGGAGAAGCCATTGAAGAAAAGGCGTAGTTCGAAAGGGGCAGATCAGAATAAAAATAAGAAGGTTAAGAGAGTTGGTGATGATAAAAAATCAGAAGCATCTGCCCGGACAAATAGAAAACAAGAAAAGGTACTTCACTGTAGTTCCACGTTTTGGTCACTTTACGAATAGGTTTTGTATCTGGGGGTCTACATGTGATGTTTGCAATTGTGCAGGAAAGGGAGGCTCAGCTTGGGATGCTTCACGCTGAATCTCAAAAACTTTTACGGGGTAGACGATCCATAATTATTCTCTGTTATGTCAGTAACATACTTATATTTACTCCTAGACTGAACCCTGAAACTTCACAACGAAAAAAGGAAAAATGAAAACTCCGTTCTCATGTTTGTTTATCAATAGCATAATTGCAATCTAATTTGTTGGCACTATTTGGCAATTGGCATGTTATTTTTTTTTCTTCACAGAAACTAGAGATGCAGCATTTAAGCCTGCACCTGTTGTACAAAAGTCAATATCTTCGGTATTGGAGAAGATCCGACAAAGGAAGCTGGAGGTGTCAAAGAAGTGAGTCTTTGTCTCTAGTTAACCTATTGTACAACTTGACTTCTTTGTTTTTCCATCAATATACCTATGCATCTGTCTTTTGGTGGCGGAACTGGCATTTTGAGCAGTCATGATTTTCTTGCTGATACCAATACTTATTCCAGAGAGCCTATGATGGGTCCTTATCCAAAACATTTCAAGAGCGATGAAGGAAATGATAAAAAAGAAGAGAGGGTGGGTCTTCTAATTTCCTGCACAATTAGTTACGTAGTATTATTTCTATTAATTTTGTTGCTTGTTTTGTATTCTATTCTCTTTATATATTGGAAGGTGTGTTTTATGGTTTCAGGGCACAGATTTGCATTCTGCGAATGTTGAGAGGAGTTTAAATAGTGCTTACGTGGATAAAGACAGCAACTTGACAACTCTTTCGGATCAATGTGAAGATATCCTCTCCAACATGGTGAGTGTTCTTTTCCTAAATGAATTTGCATGACAATTACAATGGCAAAGGCCTGTGAGTTTGCCTTGATTTCCAGATTCATATATGCACAATATTTGTTATAAAATTGCTGTGATACCAACAAAATGAATAAGGATTGTGTGTGCTATTAATTTGGATATATCAATTTAATAATTGGAAAGGTTTGGTTACATGGTTTCAGGGCATGGCTGTGCATCCTGTGAATGTGGAGAGTAGTTTAGTTGTTGCTCATGTGGATAGCGATGCTACAACTCTTTCAGGTCAATGTGAAAATGTTCTCCCGAACACAGTGAGTAAGCTCTTCCTAAATGAATTTGGATGTCAAACAAATTGGCAAAAGCATTTGAGTTTGCACTGATTTCTAGATTTGTGTGTGTGTGTGCAATGCATGTTGGAAACGTGGCATGTCCCAGCAAAATGAATAAGTTTACCTGTCTGTGCAATAATTTTGATATATTAATTCAATATACTGTTTAATGAATTTTGTTGTTAGGGTTTTGTTTTCTTTTTATTTGTAAATTTGTGGTTGTATGATTTCAGGGCGCAGCCATGCATATTGCGAATGCAGAGAGTAGTTTAGTTGCTGCTCATGTTGATGAATCTAGCATCTCTGCAACTCTTTCGGATCAATGTGAAAATATCCTTCCCAACACAGTAAGTAAGCTCTTCCTAAATAAAGTTGGCTGTCAAATAAAATGGCAAGGGCCTTTGAGTTTGCAGTGGTCTCTAGACGTGTGTATGGACAATATAAGTAATAGATGAAGTATGTGCTATCAATAAAGTGAATAAGCTGACATGTCTGTGTAAGTAATTTGATATATACATTTTTATACTGTGAAAGGGAAAAGGTCTTATAGATGGGTCTTCTGAATTTCGTTGCTGGAGAAAACCTCTCTAGTGATTTGGTAGGACTGGAATGACACAGCCAATCCAGACTGTATTTAGGGATTTGTCACTTGTACAGTTCCTCAACTCATTTCAGCCCTAAACTTTACCGTTGGAGCCTTCTCCTATGAACCGCAACAGTGAAGTGAGGAATTCTTGTGAACCACATTGTGGGATGTGCTACTTGAGGAGAGGGTACTGTGTCAAACAAGTGGAGCCCTTTTAGGTTGCTACCTAAGCTGTCATATGTAATGTTGTCCAAATTTCTCAAGATGTTTACACATGAAAACCTGTCCCCTTTGGTAGAAAAAAAAATGCATAGGGACAAATAGCTCAACATTGAGATATAACTTGTATACACCTAATAACTGCAAGCAAAATTAAGGTTTATCCTTATAAATGTGTCAGCCTTTGTATGACTTGCATATTTGTAAATCTGATACAATAAGCTTTATTTTTAGCAAGGCTGTTTTCTAGTTAAAATTATTTTTGTCATGGTAACCTAAGATTATATCCATCATATCATTACGAATGTGATGTGATAGATTTGGGGTACAGCACAACAACTCTTTGGCTGTTGAGTCTCATATTAGTTATATGAAGTAATGTTTACACTATGTAAATGCAGGCTTTGGATGAAGAATCTAAACATGTGTTTCGGACTCCAATCAATGACACTGAGGTTTGCTTCACATATTCAGTTGTTTTGGAGTCATTAGCAATTTTGCAGATAGATTGTCAAGTTAGGATTTTTATTTTTGGATGAATATTTGTCAAATTAGGAGATTAATTGCTTTGATATTTGCATGTCTTTGCTGCAGGATCTTTTCTGCGATTCTCAACCAAGTGATGGAGAAGATGGGCAGCTGAAGGTTCAGCCTGACAGTCCATTAGAAGAAGTTTTGGCACCATCAGTGCTTACCATGAACTTAAAGCTTGATTCTGCTCCTGCTGACGATTTGTAAGTGTGTCAAGCCTTTAGACATTTTTTGCTAATTTTTTTCTGTTGCAAATAGTAATGTGATGATATACATTTGCTTCCTCTGCCACAAATATATATACAGTCATCACATAACTTTTTTTAAATAAGTTATTGCAGTGAAAATCTGATGGCAGCATATGGTGGCAAAGCTTACTTGTATCGAGTCGTATATTAGTTTCATCTCTAATTTATTAAGTAATAAGTGAACCTGTTTCATCTGACATGAATTTTTAATCATTTGTGTGGTTATACTTGAGAATTCATAAAGCTATTTATTTGAATTTGTGTGGTATGTATGTTATTGATTTGCTATGAAGGGGAAGTGGAGCTATACCATGCATTGAAATGTATAGATAAAATGTGAAAGTGAGAAATAAATGATACTCCTATGGACTTTGTACACATTAACTCCATTCGCTGATCTCTTGATTTGAAAGACATCTTGTTTTTTGATCTCCAATTGGAAGTTCATTCTAAATTATTTCTTGATTACATAAATTCATTATTTTCTTTTGGGCAACTTTATGGGTAAGATAGTTCTTTTCTTTTTTCCATGAAAATCAATCCTGATTTCTGACTTCTTTTGCAGTTCTGATGATGATGATGACAACGACAAGGAGAACCTTGATCCTCATCCACACAAGCAGGTTGATCTGGGCTTGTCTCCAAAAGGTGATCCAGTTAAAGCTTTTCTTGATGACGAAGCTGAAGTTGAAGATGATAGTGATAATGATCTAATGCGATTCCAAGAGAATGAAGAGGATGGCTATAATGAAGAAGCTGAGGAACTTAATGATTTGATAGCAACTGGATATGAAGAGAAGCCAATAGATAGCGAAATACGAGATCAACTTCATCAGAAGTGGCTTGAACAACAGGATGCAGCTGCAACAGATAATGTCTTGCAGAGGCTAAAAGGTGGTTGGAAACAAAGAGAACCAGCAATGCTTGAAGAGGAAGAAGAAGATGAAGAGTTTAGTGAATATTCTCTGGATGAGTATGCAGATGTTCTGCTTCCAACAAATGTTGCCAGAATGAATTCGAAAAAAGTGAAGCAGATGATTCCCCAGATGTTTACTGATAAGGATGACATTTTCTTGTCCTCGGATGATGAGGAAACAGAGAAGAGGCTGCATAAGCAGCGCCTACTGGAGAAAACTGTGAGATCTTTTTGGCATTCTATTGGCGTTTTGTTTATTGAATTATAAGCATTATTTCATAAGTTTTCCAGGCTAAAAGTTCTATTTTTTCCCCTTTTCTCACATTATTTATGTTTTTAGTAGTACATTAAGTGAAATTATGATCATTTACAGGAAGATCAGATCTCATTCTTGTCTCCAGCAGAGGATGAAAGCTCCAGAGAAGTTTTTGGTCTTATAAAGAAGCTGAATATTGCCCATGAAACCAAGAAAAAGCCAAAAAGCTCATGTATATGCTTCCCCTCCCCCCCTCTCTCCATTTTATGCATCTTGCAAAATGCACCTTACAATTACTTATTATATCTTATTAATTTTATTTGCAGCTTTTTTGGATATGCTGATCACAGGAGGAAACAGCAACAGCTCTTCAAAGGTAAATTAATCTGCACTAGTTGGTATTGAATTAAGAATGGGTCAATTGGGTTCTGAAAACTCCATCAATAAAAATCGGGTGACAATAAGAGCTCAACTCAAACTTGGGGTTAGGTATACCAATCTTGTTCTGCTATTCCCCTCTATCAAGGGTATGGGTGGCAATTCGTGTTGGCGGGTTGGGTTCATGTTGTGTCAAGATAAGGGTATACGATTATATGACTCAACCCAAACC
>JAOXJP010000012.1:8561694-8572556 GCA_025762735.1 Platanus orientalis | reverse complement strand
TGTTAAGAGAACATTCCTTAATGGGATTCTCCAATAAGAAGTTTACGTAGAGCAACTCGATGGATTTGAGGATCCTTCATTCCCAACTACGTGTATAGGCTCAAGAAGGCTCTTTATGGCCTTAAGCAAACTCCTAGAGCTTGGTATGAAAGGCTTACTAGATTCCTTCTTGACCACCATTTTTATAGGGGAGTGTAGACAAGACCTTCTTTATAAAAAAGAAACATAAAAATATACTCATTATCCAAATTTACGTGGATGATATCATTTATAGATCCACAAGTGATGAAATGTCGCTTGGGTTTACCCAAACAATGAACTCTGAGTTCGAAATAAGTATCGAAGGAGAACTTAAGTTTTTCCTTGGGCTTCAAATGAAACAAACTTTAAATGGCATATTCTTATGTTAATTAAAGTTTGCTAAAGACATTATGTCTAAATTTGGGATGCAAGAATCCAAATCAGCTAATACCCCAATTAACACTAGTGATAAAATAACTAAGGACTTAAAGGGGGTTAGTGTTGATCCCACTATGTACAAGAGTATCATTGGAAGCTTGCTCTATCTAATTGTAACCAGACTGGATATCTCTTTTAGTGTAGGTGCTTGTGTAAGATACCAAGTAGCCCCAAAAGAATCACACCTTAAAACAACCAAAAGGATTATCCGATATGTTTATGGGACTTTAGATTTTGTCTTATGGTATCCCTTTGAGACGACATTTGAGATTGCCGAAATATTTTGTTGCGGATTGAGATGGTGATGTTGAAGATAGGAAGATCACTAGTGGAGGATGTTTTTACATCGGAAATAGTCTTGTCTCTTGGCATAGCAAAAAAAAAGAAAAAAAAACTCCATCTCTCTATCTACTATTAAAGTTGAATACATTGCTATAGACAGTGGGTGCACTCAACTTCTTTGGATGAGACAAATACTTAAGGACTATATGAGATTAGTCAATCCACTATGAATCTCTTCATAGACAATGAAAGTGCCATTGACATCTCAAAAATTTCATTCCAAAAATTTGATAACTAAGCACGTAGACATCTAACACCACTTCATCCATCAGTTGGTGGAAGAAAAAGTTGTATCCTTGGATTATGTAAATACCAATGATCAATTGGTTGATATTCTCACAAAGCTACTCGATTCTAGGAGATTTGAATATCTTAGAGGAGAAATTGGAATGTGATCATTGCATTAGAGTGTTGCACATTTATGTCTCCTCACATGGAGCACTCAGATAAGTATTCAAGGGTTTTTCATCCTCCAGAGAGTCCCCCATACCCAACATAGGTGACCCATGCCCCTATTCATGTCCCTTAGGTCCAAATCCCCTTTCTTGACACACAAAGGCTCATAACTACCCACGAGCGCTCCCGCCTAGGGGTCACGAGCCTTGCAAGTCAAGGCAAGCGCTCGTTAGTGGCAGTAGCCCTTTAAATCCCTAATTTTCTTCATTTTGTTTTTGTCTGCCTATGGTTTGTTTTAGGGAAATTTTCTCTTATTCAACTGGGATGGTCCCCAAGGTTTCCTTCTTCCTCTATCTCCACCTCCACGTGAGGTTTGCTATGGGTTTGTGGCCCCATCTCCATCTCGTCCTGCTTCCTTGGCACTATGAAAAGGAAATCCACCACCCGTTTCTCCAGCAAAGGGCATAAGCCTCCTTTTCAAGAGCCTCTCTGCCTCCATAGGAAAATCCTCCTCCATTGCCTAAGATGTCCCAACCTCAAGCACCTCAAGGAGGGTTTAGAATTTCCTCTAATCTGCCTATCAATGACTCATACTCACTATGGCATCACTTCTATGATGATTGAAGCCAGGAATGGTATCAAATGTATCACATATACCGTCCTATGCTCTTGGAGAGGTATGTCGAACAATTTGTGCTTGAAAAAGTCAATCTTTAGACAGATTTTGAGAATCGTTGTTGGATTCATCTCCTTTAACTCATTGGCAAGGCTCATTGTGAGACTTTTGCCTCTTCTATGCCAATATGCATAGACGATGTCGTGAAGAGGTTGTGATCTACACAGAGATCTTTGGTAGATCCCTTGAACTCACCTCTACTCAGCTTGCCACCTTCCTCAAGCTTCCTTGACCAAAGGCTCCCATGTCATATCCTTTCTTTCTAGACACTCTAGAAATCATGAAGGAAGATTTAGCCCTTCACCTCACTTGTTAGGCTCGTGGATGGAACATTATTGCTTCCAAGAATTTGACTGAACATGCTCGTATGACAAACCTAATCTTTTTTCATTGCATGTTGCCCACATATCACAGCACTTACTTGGGCCCTAAAATGGCATACTTGGTTAATGCATTCATTTATGGCCAGCCACTTGATGTTGCCACCATCATTATCCACAAAATGATTACAGAGGCTGAGAGATGTACCTTAGTTACTGCCCTACCTTTTGGGTTGTTGATCATGCACATTATACACTCACTTGGATATCACATTTCCCCCTCTCGAGACTACAAGCAACCGATGGGTAACATCTCTGATACAACTTTAAAGCATATGAATCAACTTGCTGCTCATGACTCTCACCTTAAGAAGACCACTCTCTTTGCTAATGCCATTATGCAGGCCCTATTGGTTGCCTCAAAATTCATGATTGTCGATCTTCGCAAACTAGAGCAAAAGGTGGATCATCATGATTGCAGCTAGTTGGCTATTACTTATCATCTTTAGTCACAGGGAGCTCCACTTGAGCTGAACACTGAGCCTCTCTCACCTATTCCTGAGTTTCATTTTAGAGACTTTGATGTTAAGGATGATTAGGCTGGGGATGTAGGGGATGATCCCGCCTTCATAGAGGCATAAGTCTTAAGTTTTAGTGGATGTTGTCTTGTTGGTGCTACTATCTTGTCATGGACCTTTAGTTCACTTCTTTTTGTAATATAGTCCTTGTTGATATACCTTTCATGCTTATCAAATGAATTTAGTGTTTCATTTTATGTCATGAGTTTGTTCATTCTCCATATGTGCACCACATTCACTGCTTATCTTATGTTTATCTACTCCTCTTTTTCATGCTCTATGCATTATGCTATATCTTGCCATTTTCATGCCAAAAAGGGGGAGAAAGAGTATAAGTATCTCATCAAGAGGGAGCTCATTTTTCCACTAATCGATCATTAAGGGGGAGCTCTTATATTAATTGTGTTATATTTATTGCTTCTCATATACCATTGCACATTCTTGCCTTATATATAACATTTGATTTGGCACAAGATTGATGATGTAGGTTGGTAGCGAATTGTCAAGCTCATGGTCTAAAAAGGAGGAGCTAGAGTACTTCTTAAGGACACCATTTTACTACCTCACGTTGTAACTTATCTATACATCTGTTGGGATATCTTGTACATGGAGTTTTGTTGTCAAAGGGGAAGATTGTTAATTCATGTTGTCAATTTCATTTATAGATTTGATGTATAGGCTTATTTGTCAAAACGTATCATTCAACATATGTTTAAGAGAGTTTGTAGAAGATCTTCTCCAAGTCCAAGGAGTTCTCAAGTGCGTTAAGATCTCATCATGCCAATCAAGGTACTCAAAGTGTATCCAGTGAGCCATCATCATTCATGTCGAGCTTCTCGTTACATTGGCTTTTTAGGCCCAAAAGATTTGTGAGTGTGCATGCTCGAGCCCAAAGCCCCTGGTATTACCTTCATAACAAAATATAAGACTTAATAAATTGAAATCCTTAAGTGGTCAATCAAGGAAAAATGAGAGGAAGGCCTAAGAAGGAAGAGTACCTAAGAAGGAAGAGTAGGGGAGGGTGAGCCCTCGCAAGACCCTGTGAGTGCATAGCTCGAGCGCTTGCGTGGTCCCATGAGTGCTCAGCCTGAGAAAATATAAACTAATGGGTTTCTGCCTTAGGACCTTGAGTGCTCAAGACCTGAGGTGAGCACTTGCCGAGAATCACCTAGAGAGATCAAGCCTTGTGGCGAGTGCTCAGGGTAGGTACCAATGGTAGTATTTTTGACCGTTATGATCCTTTGGACCTCTAGGGAGCTTTCTTTTACTTCTATAAAGCTTTCACTATTCTAAAGGAGAAAACACACCACCTTTGGAAATTCTTGAGCATTGTTGAGCCATTCTATTTTCAAAAACTACAAACCCTTAAAAGGGAATCTTGAGAAAATAGGAAAATGCTATTGAGAGGAAGGTGTGAACGTCTAGGTGTTTACTTGAGTGTGAATCCCCATACCTAGACCTTGAGAGAGGCTCTTGATCTTTCAAGAAGCCTTGGAGAGCTTGCTTCTTTGCTTTGATTCAAGAATCTTAAGCTCTCTCAACCGGTGCTAACTTTATAATCGCACTTGCCTTCAAAGAGGCCAAGCATCATACAATAAACAACCATTATATTCATTTGAGGTCATCTGCTAAAGAAACCTGACGTGAAGCACTTGCCGAAGACACCGGGTGCATTGCAACACCTCCATCAGAAACATTGGAGGGAGTACATGCTCATCGATCATGAGTAATAAGTTTGGTTGATTTCCTTGTAATAGTTGGTTGAACTATTAATAAAAATCAACACACTCCACTGTGGGTATTAAAGAGTAGATGTAGGCCATCGTGTCGAACCACTATAAATGTTGACTTGTGTAATTGCATGTTATTAGAATGTTTACTTTCTTTACATTTACTTCTCATTATGACACAAGAAACATATCACTCACTTGAGATATTATTGACATGTTAGTTCAATTTGGTAAAGCATTAAGACTTCTACTCTTATCATTGTCATCATTACAAAGAGCCTCAAAACAATTGAATTGGTTTAATTGTGCATTACTTGTCAAAAGAAATGTTAAAAAACTAAATATATCCTATTCACCTCCTCTAAGACAAATCAATATAAAATTTCAGTTATAAAATGAGTTAAAGTCACATCTAGAAGGTACATTGCATCAATTTGAGGGTTTTAAGGGCTAGAGAGGGATTTAGGGAACTAACTGACTATTTTTAGCAAAAACCGTCCAATTGGATTGGTCTTACTATCGGATTGGTCCGAGATGGATTGGTCTAATGGGCCAATCTGACATGGGAGAATTTGTGGGATACAAACCACCAAGTCATATAAAAGCTCACTTTTTTCCTCATTTTCATATTTTGAGCTTTTGTGCCCAAAAACCCTTCCTTAATCAATCTTTGCTCTTAAATCCACTTATTTTTGCAGATCTTGTAAGTTTTTTTTTCTTGATCCTGATGGTACCCAAACTTATAATCAAAATAGGATCAAAGAGAGCAAGGAAAAAGGATAAAGAGAACCTTGGCCCATTCCTAAACAAGGGGTGCCTCAATAATTACATGAATTATTTTTCGCAGAGGACCTTATTTATAGAGAAGGTTGTGGATCCTAAGATTCTATGATGTGATGATCGGGATTCAGGTTTTGGAAGGAGGTTGGCAAGCCCTCAAGAAGATCAAAGGAGATGTACAAGAGTAAGTTATGCACATCTTCTCCGACATCCACTGTTATAGCCTCGAGACCCTGACATTCATGACAAAGGTTTATGGAGTTCGGATGGTGTTTAATTTGAATCCTCTTAATTAGATTCTGGGTATTACCTATCCTGAGGTTGATGCAGTGGCGATCCTACCCAATGACATCAACAAAGAGAAGATTATTGTTGTTATATGTGAGGGCAACATGTCAATATTGTTGGGGAAGATGTATGCAATCAAGTGTACTCTACCTACTTGCTTCCTCCACAAGATCTTCACCTACAACCTTTTCCCCACAACATATAAAGTGGACCTACTTGATCATGTGGTCTATGTATGTACAACATATTAGTTGGGAAACCTACTGATATACCTAGGATCATATGCTACATGTTCAGCTCTAAGGTCAGAAATGCCAAGCCAGGAAAAGGGCTACCATATGGGGTTATGATCACTAACCTCATGATGGTTTGTAGAGTCCCCTTCCTACAAGATGCAAAGGTGTTGAAGTAAGGGATTTCTATCAATGACTCTACTGTGCACAAGATGATGCAGGACAAGGAACATGCCGAAGCTTTATCCCCTATTGGACCACCTCCTTCTACTCCTTTAGCTCCATAAGCTCCTTCTTCATCTTAGCTTGCCCTCTCGCTTTATGACTCATACAAAGTCATTATTGAAGGACAAGACCACATTGAGAAAAATCAAAAGAGATTGGTCAACAAGCTGACAAAGATGCAACAAAAGAATAGAGAAAATGGGGTTTCAGGTTGACTCCATGGAAGACTACTTGGAAAGGAAAAATCCTAATTATTAGAAGATGCAAAGACATACCATTTCTCCCTCTTCATCTGAGAGGAGTGAGAATGAGTCTAAGGAGGATGAAGAAGAAGTTGAAGACTGATATTTTTTTCTTCTTCATATATATATTTTTTGTTAATTTCATTATACTTAGTGTATATTTTGTAATGACATTTTTGAAAATCAGATTTTGTTAATAATTTTTCCAAGTTTTAATGAAATGTCTGATTTTTTATTGGTGTCTCCTTGATTGTTATTGCTTATACAATTGTCTAAATTTAAAATTCTTTCATCATTCTTGCCACATGATGCACAAATTGGCTAACACATAAAGGTGACCTTTCTTCCTTTGAAAATTCATGACAAAAAGGGGGAGAAAGGGGGAAACAAAATACTAAGGGGGAGTGTAAACATTGGGAATTCACATCCTTTTTCCACTTCGCCACAGAGGAAAATGTTTGTGGTGTGGGCACATATATGAATGGACTAACATTTTATGGGATTTTCATTCTATGGGCATTGAGATTTGCATTCCACCAAGACATCCAAGGGTCTTTAGGCTGTCATATTTCTAAGATTCTTGGGAGGTTGCCATATTTTTAAGGTTCTTAGGAATCGCCACCAACTCAAGTCTTACTGATGGAGTTGGATATCAGTCTCCTTTCTTAGGGAAAGGAATTTTAGACTCGTAGGTCTGGTTTGTCAGACTCTTGTACTAATTTGGTTTACTAAAGACTAGGATAAGATGTTTTGTTGTGGTTAGGCAAAGTGTTAAGCACCCTAACACACCCACCTTTTTAGAATGTCTTCTCTTATACACATATGTCAATACCCAACCATATGGTGCATGCCTTTAGTTGTGTTATTTCTTGTTTGAACCCCCAATGTTGTGTGATTATTGTAACTGTACTCAAGACATAGTCTCAATCTGCCTACATACCCAATCTTATGTAGTTCGGGTACCTATTGTTTTGTCTGGATCAAGTTGGATATAGTTCTGGGGTATAGAGTTGTGTGGTAGAGATGGAGAAAGAGGGTATATGTGTTAACGGATGGTGGCTAGAGGTTGGGGATGATAAATAGTGTATAACACCTATACGTATTCTTCTTGTGATGGTTTGGGGCCTCCTCTCTCTAGAATGGACACTTCCTCTCCCTAGAATGGGTACTTTCTCTCTCTAGGTTGGGACAATTTATTTCTTTAGAATGGGCACTTTCTCTCTCTAAAATGGATACTTTCTCTCTCTAGAATGAACACTTCTCCTCTCTAGAATAGATACTTTCTCTCTCTAAAAGGAGCACTTCCTCTCTTTAGAATAAGCACTTCCTCTCTCTAGAATGGACACTTCCTCTCTCTAGAATGGACACTTCCCCTCACTAGAACACTCCATTTCTCTCTAATTTCTACATTTATCTCTCAAGTTTTTGGACCCTTTTCAAGTGAGGGGGTGTGCTCTATTAATAGGCTTGAGAGGGTGCACAGAAGGGTGCTTGGGTGAGGTGAGTTGACATGGGGGATGCACAACACTTGTTGCAATCCCAAGGGGTGAGGAACGTGCTATTTGGGATGTGACATGTGTCTATGGCTATATTGGTCATTGGGTAAGTTTTTTTGAGAGGGGGGACATGTGGCAACACTTGGTGGGTGGGTCAAAGTGTGTAAGCTGTGACCAATGGGAGTGTGACAAGCACTTGTACCATGTTGACATTATGGGAACTTGTAACGCAATTATGACATGCCATGTGTTGACTCTCTTTTTGAGACGATGGCTAGCCTATAGGGCACTGGCATACATTGTGTAATGTCAATCTTGTTGTCATATTATAGTCTAATCACCCGTCTTTGGTTTATGACGTAGTCATCTTGCAGCCATCTATTGTTTATGATGCGTTATTGTATCATGCCAACTCATTTTTTGTCATTTTGTAGGAAGGGCTGCAATCAACAAATAGGCTATAGGTTTCCGATTGGGGAGATTTTATAGTTCCTTTTGAGGTTTTTGGATGTTCCAATCACAATGGTTAGGTTAGAAATATGTTTTGAGGCTCCTAGAATGTCATGCCCTAAAGGTGTCTAATTCTTGGGAAACGCATAGTCACAGATTAAAGGAGGGAGATGGTAGAATTGGCTCTGGGGCCCTTAATGGAAGTTGAGACCCTCGAGTCATTGGTCACTTGGGTTTACTCGGCTTGTTTTCCTAATGTTTAGTTAAATTTTTAGTTAAACATTTAAAGATGAACTTAAATGTTTAGTTATCCATACGGTTCTAAGAGCCGAGAGCACATCAAGGTGGTACCTTGATAGTGGGTGCTCTATACACATGACCAGGGATAGGTCATTGTTTATTAAACTTGAGGAAGCCTAAGGTGGAAATGTCATCGTTGGTGATGGAAACATGACCAAGATCATGAAAGTCTGGTTTTGATCCTAAAGGAGGGGGGTGAATAGGATTTATAAAAAGAGTTTTGATTACCCATAGTTTAATTTCAATTGATTAATGTTCAATTCAAATATAAAAATTAATGCACTTCACTTGTTCAATTAATTTCTTTTAATTGTTAGTGCAACGCGATGACAATGTACGAGGATGGTCTTTATCTAAGTGTAGTTAATGGTGCTAATGAAAGAACATGAAATGAACTAATAAGCATGCCAAGATAAAGTAGAGACAATTCACATACAAGCATTCACACATAACACAATGTTTTTATAGTGGTTCAACACTCGGTCCAAAGTCCACTCTCAAAGCTCATTACCAAGCTACTAAATTTTATTTATATTGAAAGCAATTACAATACAACAACAACAACAACAAACAGCCTTATCCCAACTATTTGGGGTTGGCTACACAAATCCTGTTCCACCATTCCGCTCTGTTTAGGGCCTTATCTGCTGTTAAATTACAATTCTTAACACCAAAAACACTAAAAGTGATTTCTTCAAGAAATAATTGTGTTAGTACATACTCATCTCCAATTTGTCGCTTCTCGATCTGGGAAATATCATAATAACGTAATGCAGCTTCCAAGAACTTCCTTTTTAAATCTAAGATCCTAGCATAGCAAACCTAAAATTAAAGAAAGAAAACCTTAGATTTTATACCCAAAAAAATAAGAGATTAAATTCTCAGTACCAAGCAGCAAATGCTATTTCCCTCTAAAGCTGTGAAAGCATGTTCACCTTGTACTGTAAATTCAATACTTCATGTTGACTATTGCTAACCAAGAAAGAAGCTTTGTTAATAAAAGCCTCTGCATTTACAGCATCATCATCCTGTCAAATGAAGCAGGCAGAAAAGTTAATGTGGATGCGATCTGATATGATTTATTGATATCTCAGACTTGACTTTTGACAGACAGATTATAAATAGTCTATTCACAACATAAACACACATGGCATTTGTGCAATAATTGAAATCCACCATGTGATGGATCCAATCTAGATCTATGCCAAATCAATCCGACCAGATGATGGTAGCCATTCAATCTATTGCAATCTTCGGGCTGTCTTGTTGTTGTATTATCCAAAAAAATGATCATGACAGCTGTTAAATGGTTATGATCATTCAGTAGGGTCAAATTTGGCTTGGGGATGTCATATATATATTGTTTCTGGTCCATTTAAACATGTGCCACATGACCTTATTGACAGTTCGCATGCATATCATATAATCTACCCCCATAAAAAATTCTGATAGGATGACAACATCGAAGTACCTCAAGATACAGGCGAGCAATTTGAACACATTTGGATAGCTTGTATGTCTCATCAAGCATTCTGATAAAAATAATAATAATGATAGCAACATTAAATCAGATGTTTAAAAGTTAGAGAGTTCCAACAGGGATATATAAAATCATAACTGATCTAACAACCAACACAAATCAAGGACTCCTTTACCTGATTCCAGAGTCCAGGTCAATGCCGCTGAGCATCTGGGCTGCTTTTGACCACTGTTGCTCAGACTCATACAACTCAGCAAGCTTCTCTCTGATAATCAACACCTGCAAGCATTACAAGTAAATGAAAACCACAGTATGAAAACATGATATTAAAGGCACCAGGAAAGTAACTTGCGTTCAAAGGACAAATTCCTGTTGTTTATTTATTGTCGTGGAAGACAATAATCATTTATTAGAGACAATCACACAGCAGTCCAGAAGATTTTACTACATCCATGGTGTGGCCATCAGGTAAAACATGGGGGGAGGCTCACACCTCTCCTGGGTTCCACATGGGTTGTACTCTAGCGATCATTTGATCAATTAAGATAATTATCCATAATCAATCTTAGGTCCTAGTTTTGCAACTAATAATAAAATAAAAGAATCAGTGGAAACAGGAAAATTCTCATCCAGGGCTATCTATTTTGGTTTTTAGTTTTTACAACCACAAGAAAACATACATTTAGGCTTTGACTGAGTAAATTAATAAAATCAATGCAATGATAGACTGAGCCACAGAAGGGGGAATAAATAAACTAAGTCACTACACCCCATGGTTCAAAATTTCAGTGAAATTTCTCGAAATTTTGTCGAAATTTCCCCACTTCAAGGGGTAGCGAAATGAAATACAAGGGGAATACAAAAATT
>JAOXJP010000012.1:8530676-8542418 GCA_025762735.1 Platanus orientalis | reverse complement strand
TAATAACAAATAGATAATGTTGCTGAATTAAACTAATCCTAATTACATTAGGACTCCTAACATAAACCAACTTAAATAAAATATAATGTTTTTGATAATACTAACATCAAATCTAATAAAACTGAAATCAAATGTTTCTAAACAGCTCCACACATCTCTACAACTTGGGCTGCCCTTGAACCACATTTGCGGGTCCCACCCACGTGTCACATGGGCCCCACTTCAACTTGGATGTCTGCATAAAAGAAGGCATGTTGTCAGGTCAGGTCAAGATTTGTCTCCAGGAATCTTTTAAATGGCAGCTTATGTAGCACCTAAAAGTGTTCCATGTGTTTTATAGATGATCCATAGTTATAGAAACCATAACAGATAGGTTGACTCAGAAAGCTCATGGCTGTTTGGTTTGGCTTTGATACCAGATCTGCTAATGAACCTTTTAAAATTCAGACTACTCGACCTGTTTTGTGTCAAATCTGGTTGGCCAGGTTGGTTGAACTGTTGAAGTGTTGAATGGTTGACCATGGCAGATAGGGCCATACTCTTGTTAGATATGTTATGATGTTATCGAGTCAATAATTGGTTGAACCAGATTGAATCAGCCTGCTCTCTTTACAAATGTTTGGGTTGGTTATGAAACTTCAGTAATATGCCTCATGTAGCTAGTTTAAGCTCTATAGCTTCTTAACTCTCAATTATTCTAGTGTAAAATGATGCTATAAAATGAGCATAAGTCATTTGACACCTTTTTTTCTGTGGTTAGAAGAATATGTTCCTTTGTGGTGGATTATACAAAATCTCAAATAATGGAAAAGCTTGATTTTTCACCAAATTTGTTTTTTTTTTCTTTTCCCTATGATGATGAATCAAACAATGCTTAAGATTCTTTACAATGCAACACATATTTTAATGACAAACAAGGGATAAATTGTTAGGAGTTGGATAAACAATAACGTAACAACACATGGGAAAACTGTATCCTGCAACTAAAAATTTATCCAAAAATATTAGTATTCTGTACTAGTACTTATATCAATAGATGGGATTGTGTCAAATATGCAAACACTAAGAGTGTGTATGTTCTGGAATATCTTAGATCAAAATTGAATTTATGAATTTATTCCTATCTTTCTTTCCATTATTTATAGTTCGTCACAAGTGAACAAAAAATATAAAAAATAATTAAATCATTGCTTTAATTTATTGTTCCTCCATCCTTATAAATGGAACTCAATCAACTGCTGTATCACACCAACTTGCTCTGTACTCAAATGATGGGCAACTGTTCAACATTGATGATTTTTGCTAGTGGTGCAGGTTGGGTTGCGGTTGCTTCTTTGCCCACTTGGTTCTAACATTGTTGTCCGAACAGCTTGGTGAGCTTTTACATTCTTGTTGACCTTAATTTCAGAACCCTAAATTATGCTTATGTAACAACTCTTTAAGTTTAACATATTTATGACAGGCACCAAGGTCCTGAGATTTTTATAGAGAGAATAATAATTTTTTTTTTTTTAAGTTCGAAATCTGTGATTGATGCATGCTAATTTTAGAATGTTGCCCTTAAGTTACAAGAAGCCATGTTTTCCATCATGTTAGGTCCTAAAACTTTTTGCTTAATATGATTATTGAAATAAAATATCTCTAGCCTAAGATGTAACTTTGTCATATTATCTTCTATATGTTAACAAATGTTTCATTGAAATTGTTGGCTTGTCAGCTGTTCTGTGGGGATTGTTTTACCTGTATACTCTACATTCAAGGCTATTGAGAAGAAAGATCAAAATGAGCAACAGAGGTGGCTTTTATATTGGGCAGGTTAGTAGTTCAGCACTTCAGCAGGCACTTGAATTCTTGGAATCGATAATTTTCTTTAGTTCATGCTCTTCCAAGTTAGAAGCTTCTTGTTATCTTGAATGATTGCTAATTGAAATGTAATTTTTAATTGTTAACACATCTACCATAGGTTATTTTTCACCCCTATAGCAATATACATCACTAACTTTACCTATCACGAAAAACATAGTTTGTCATTGCTTCCTGTTCTTTCATATGCTTGATCAATTTTATCTTTAATGGATAAATCTGATGAACTTTGTGACAGGTTTTCAATCTTTAATTGTTGTTAATTATCATGGTGACCCAAACAAATGAGCTTGAGCTAGTCTCTATTCAATCACAGGTTATCATCCTTGTTTCTTGGAATATTGTTTTACAATTAACCATAAAAAGATCTGGTATCTTTGCAGCTGTCAAGTCAGTTGTTTGGCAAAGGTGAATAGCAGGTTTGTTTAAAGAGCCGAAGTACCTCACTCTGGTTGTCCTCGGCTTCCCACCCTAGATGGATGGGTGATTGTATGGAAGTTACGGTTCTAAAAAACAGGATTAAGGTTTTTACATTTAACCATGCTACTGGCGAGGTTAAGAATTTGTAATAAAGTTGCTTAAAAGGTCTAAAGAATGTGCCTGTCTCAATACTTTTTTCCTTCATTGGAACAAACCAGTTTAATAGAAGTGACCAACTCATACTCCATTTCCCTATTGGAATAAAGCAGTTGAAATGGTTGGAGAGAAGGGATCTGATGCAGCACACAAGTTCTGATACCAAAATTGATGCGGCACAACCCAAAGAAAGCTGTATGTGATTAGGCTAAGGTTGAATAAGGAGGAAAACAACATTAAGGAGGAAAACCACAGGCAGAAAACAAGAAAGTAATTAATTAACAAACTAACAGTTTAAGGAGGAAAACAACATGAAAGAAACAACAGGCAGAAAACAAGAAAATAATTAATTAACAAACTAACAGAAGATAACAATGTTAAAAGATACTGAAAATATATGCATTTCAATAAAACTGAAATAGAGAGAAGGGGAACTTGGGACAAGAGAACAACTGATAACATAGGCGATTGGGACACTCGCCCGTCTGCCCTTGCACTTAGACAGCTTGGCCTTTTATAGACATAAAAGAGGCCAGATTTCAAAAGAAAATACAAACTAATATAAGACACGTAAGTTGCCACATCTGCATGGATCACATGCGTTCAGGTGAAGATTATGTGAAAACATGTGATATTCACAAGGGATGGATGACGTGGATGATCAGTTACTGTTAGTGTCGGCTGAGTCATTCCAATGACCGACAAAGGGAGATGATTCCGCTGAGCTGTCACCAAGGAATCCTGTGCGGTCAAAGAATGCCAAAAAACTATTATACAAGCGTTGTGAAATCGGATGCTGTGGGTCCGCAAATGGATTTGCAGCAATAATGATAGGAATATCGCCATATCTCTGATGATTGAGTATACTCATGTGATCTTTGAATAGGACCCAGTTTTCCTGGTGGAAATCGTATTCTTCTAAGAAGTTGTAGAAATACCATTGGATAATTTGGGCCTGGGCCTCATGAGTATAGTATACTATTTCTTCTGTATCATCTCTGACAATATCGGTTGGATTTTTTAAAGTGATGATGGCATACTTGCAGTGGTGGACTTGGAGCATCTGTTGCCATGTTGTAATGGGATGAAACCATTGGAACCATTTCATTAATCCTGCCTGGTGTATGGTAAGAGCTGGGTTGATAATGCATTGGTTGAGATAGGCATATAAACGATGAATGTCAAAGCTAAATGCTATAGTGTGGACTTCAAAGAGGTACTAGAGGGTTTTTGGAGGAACATGGTAATAGTTACGAACACAATGGGGGATAAGGTACGAGTATTTTGGATGAGAAAAATGCTTGAAAATACGACCATAATGAAAGATGGAGATTTAAAGGTATTTGTGAAAATTGGAGTGGCTTCTTTTGGTTTGAAGGAATTCAAGAACTTTGGTTCTGACTTCGAATAGGAGGTCATGGACGGGTTAAAGAGGATAGACCATGGGGATTGGCATGAGGGATTTGACGAGTTTACGGGAAAAATAGTCGGCAAGAATATTTGTGGTTCCTTTGATATTCTTTGTCTGAAAATCCCATCGGGAAAACCATTGAGCCCATCGAACAAGTTGATGATGGGGCAAGAGTTTTTTCTAAAACTGGAGCATCCGAGAAAACGAGCTCATGTCCATTTCAACCGTAAAATGGTGGCCAATCAAATGGAATTGAAAATTTTCAATGGCTCTTTTGACGGCTAGGATTTGTTGGAAGGTTGAATGATATTCTTGTTTAGCATTGGAGAAGATTCTACCCTTGTAGCCACATGGTAGTCTGATTCCCTGGGTTTCTTCGAAAAGAACCACTCCCCATTGGGTTTTGCTGGCATCTGTTTGCAAAATTCGGTGACCAGTACCTGGAATTTGCAAAGGGGGAAGTTTATCAGAGAGATGCTTTAAATGACGTACAACAGCAGTATGGGATGGATTCCATGGCGGTGGTTTCTTTTTGAGGAGCTGGGAGAGCGGTCTTCGATACTTGGCAATTTTAGGAATGAAATCAGCCATATAATTGACAAGTCCAAGGAACTATTGGATCTGTTTGACAAATGTCAGTTTGTCTAGAAACTCTTGCAGTGATTTGGAGATATGGGGCTACAAAGAATATTGGCCATTAGAGAAATGCATGTCGAGAAAATCTACTTCTGTTGTGGCAATAAGCATCTTCTTCGCAGAGAGCATAATATCATATTTCTAGAGAATGTTCATAAAAGCTTTAAGCAAGTCAAGATGAGTTTGTTGGTTAGAAGAGAACAGTAAAATATCATCAATGTAAATTAAAGCATTATTCAAAATTGGTTGAAAAATGGAAACCGTGGCTTTCTGAAAATGGGAATGAGCATTCTTAAGACCAAAATGCATGACGGTCCATTGGTAATGGTGGTTGGGAATGGAGAAGGCGGTTTTAGGTCTGTCAGCTGGATTGATCCCCAGTTGCCAAAATCCCGCCTTGAGGTCAAATTTAGAGAACACAAGAGCATTAGTCAGGTGTTGGAACAACGAGGATCTCTATGGTATAGGAAATTTGTCATCTGTCAGAAAATGGTTTAAAGGTTAATAATTGATGACAACGCGAAGTTTACCACGTGTTTGTTCTGCCCTTTTATTTACATAAAAGGCTTCACATGTTCATGAGGATGAAGTGGGTTCGATCAGTCTCTCCTGTTCGAGCTATCGGAGCTCTTGAACTGCTAGGGAAAAATGAGTTATGTTCATGCCTCTGTGACTAGCTTTGGTGGGATTAATGTCCTCATTGAGTTTGAATGGGAGGTGGACAAAGAATTGAGGATTTTGCTAGAGAGGGTTTGGATGTTTACTAAGGAACTCACTATGGGAATCTGCACAATGTTGAGAAGTGAGTGAAGCGGTGATTTGGGCGAATGGATCCGGGTTAAGGTGGTGGATGTACAGTTTGGGAATAGGAGACCAAAGAATAAAATATTCTTTGTATCCTAATTCATTGGAGGTCCATTGAAGATGTGAAATGTTATAGAGAATGTCAAATCCAATGATTAAATCCTTTCCAGAGAGTGAAGATCCAAGGACTTGATATTGGAGTGTAAGTGAGGAAAATTGGATGAGAATAGGTCTGTTGACTTGATCTATTTCAAAATGAGTGCCATTGGCCGCATGGAATTGTTGAGAGAAAGGTTTCCAATGAGGAGGAAGGAGTTTAGGATTTACAATGGAGGCAGCAACACCAGTATCAAAAAATGCAATCACAGTAAAGGGTTTGGCATACTTAGAAAGGCGGATGGAAACCTGGGCTGTTGGGACAGGTTGATTTTGGAAGGAAGGGTCAGAGGTGGCAAAAATACCGTTAATGCCTTGAGTTACAAACTGCTTATCGTCTGAGCTGGAGGAGTCACTACTGTTGTCAGGAACTTGAATAGCAAATAGGGACTGTGGGTTTTGCTCCTCAGTGAGGGAGAAAACGGATTCAACATCAGAGAAATTTGTCAGGTCTGCATGTTGAACAAGTTGTTGGAAAACTATTCTTTTTTCCTTTTTTGGGGGCAAGCTTTTACAAAATGTCCCTTTTGATTGCAAATAAAGCACCTTGAGCTAGTTTTTCTACGAAATTTCTTTTTGGATAGGAATTTCCATTTCTTTTTCTTGAATTTTTTTGGGTGAAATTTCTGAGGAAGATCTTCAGCAAATCTTTTCTTGAAATGCTTCTTCTATGAGAAGGGAAAACGCAACTTTTCTTATATTTACATTTGATGGGTAAGTCAGTCCTTTCACATGCGATTCCAAATTTCTTTCCAATTTTCTCAATTATGTTGAGGAATTTTTTCTGGTTGCACAGTTTTTCTAATGTCAGGAGGGCATTCTAGTAGATTTCACCAAGAAACGCATTTTGGAGGCCAATGCCTTTTGTTTCGAGAAGCTTGTAGGTTTCATTACCAAGTGGTTCTAGTAGAGAGTTCAAAAAAGCCTGCTTAAGATTTGGGTCATCCATTCCACCTAGAAGATAAAACCTTTTTGACATGTTGTTATAATGTCGTTCAAGGTCTTTGCGCTTGTAGGAACAACACTTCATACTGAGATATTCTTCTCTGGTGATGGTAGTTTGATGGGTAATTACGCTGAGAAACTCATTATGGAGGATGAGGACAAAGCTGTCAATAGAAGTGGCTTGGAGGACTTGCAATTGTCGATATTCACCAAGATTAATCCATCATTGTCTAAGTCTTCCACTAAGTCGAGTAGTGAATTTGACTAGAGTGGGACGAAGCTGAGGATCAGGAGCCTGCATTTCTGCATCTATCCAGACAATCATCTAGAGAAATTGATCCTGCCACTGGGATGGAGGAACATCATCAATAGGGAAAAGATTTTGAGTTTGTGGTATCGGGGAAAACTCGTATTTGTTGTGTTGTAGGGATATTGGGCTGGTTTGGAGTGGGTGGTGCCATGGGATCATCAATTTGTTGTTCTTCTTCCATTAGACCATGTATTAGTAGATCAAGAGAAAGATCAGATTCAGAGGAATCTGAATCACATACTGCGTTAAGCTCAGACGTTAGGGATGTAATGGAGAGGTTTATTAGGAAGGAAGATATGAGATTAGTTGATTCAGCTAGGTCCATGGGGAGCATGTCTGGGGATGGTTTAGAGGAGACTCCAACAGTGGGGTCTGGTGGGTCAACCAATTATTTTGGTTTGGGTTTTGGGGGCTCTGGTTCAGGTTGAGGAAGAGGTTGAGAAATAAGTGTGGTAGTATAACAGGGTTTGATGATATGATATTGAATACATGTCATAAAGGTGTTGGTTTAATAGTAGTGGTTGTTGGGCCTTTTGAGCTTGGGAAGAAGGTGCTGACAAAGGTTGGAGAGTTGTAGGAAGGTTGGACAAGAAGGATTGGTAAGATGGAGGTGTAAATATGGGTTGCAAAGTGTCTTTGTGGCGGATGAAGGATGAGGATGATGGTGATGATGATGATGATTCTTCAAGTGATCGGAGCTGATTTTGGAGATGCTTTTTTTCTGCTTCTTTTGAAGCAATTTGCTTAGATGCCACTGAGAATTCCTTGAGAGTAGTGGCAATGATGTATAGCTCTTTTTCAAGATTTTTTTATCCTCTGTCTAACTTCTAAGATAAGATCTTCAATGGTAGACAGTTTTCTGGTGACTATTTGAGACATTGCTTCTTGACTCTTAAGAATCTGCTTCATAGTTTGATTCTGGGCAACTGTGTTTTTTGCCTAGCAATTCAATGCAACTTCAGCCAGAGAAACATTTCTGCTTGTACCATCAGCATTTTTTTTTACAAATGGAGTCTTTATCTTCCATTGATGTTTGACTCATTGTTGAGGATGCTCAAATTCTTCTAGAGGTGAAAATTGCTCCTTATATTGGTGGGATTCTGGATGAAACATAAAGCACTCCACTGGTGGTGCAGATGAGGGTTTATACGAAGGCTTACAGGGTTGAGGCTTGTTCAAAAGGCTTTAACCCTTTTTATAATAAGATTGGAGTGTAGGTGGTGGAGGCTTGTGTTGTGGAGGCGATTTCATTTCCTATTCATCAGGAGGAAGAGCATCAGGGAGTTGCTTCTTTCGGGGATAGAGCACATAATAATCGAACTTGCTAAATGGATCACTATGGAGGCCTACTTCTGGGTCTCCTACCTCATATCATTCTTGAAGGAGTTGTTGTGGGGACTTCTTGCCATGACACCTTTTTGGATAGAGTCGACGCTCTGCTTCGAGTTCTAACTCAATATTCATGGAATCTACTTCACATTCTTCACATGTACAATCAATATCTTGGTGTTTTTTGTGTTGAAGCTGGTATAGCATCTGGTTCTCAAGGGAAGTAACAGGTTGAAACATCAGTTGGTCCATTGTTGGAAATGGAGAAGAGGAAGATGAAGCCTGATATTTCTTTGGGATGAATCGGGTTTCAACTGAACTAACCTTCTTACGGATAAAGAAAGGGACTGTGGACTAAACCATTTTAGACTTGGTGTGGATATTTTCATAATTGGTTATCCATTTGTCTGGGAGAAGGAGCTGTAATTGGTCAGTTGTACGCTAGTGTGACACATAGGTACAATGAGGAACCTTGTTGGTATCAACTTTGAGGAACAGTGCATCATCTGTCTTGGAAAATTCTAGTACTGGAATATCAAAAGAGTGATTCTGGACTCTGTACACAACCTGATAATGTACAGTGGCAGCGTATGAGGTGGCTATCTGAGAGGCGCTAGTAATCTGGACTTAGACGGCCATAGCATTAAACGCGTGAGGGTCATTTAGGGGAAGGTTGAAATTTAGATATAGAGTAATGAAAACTGTGCCAGCATTCAACGTGATTTGAATGTTACCGATGATTGCATGCTGGTATTGGGTGAAACGGGTATCCAACAACCCTAAATGAGAAGCCACTGGTAAGCCCTTGCGACAATGAAAGGTGAGGGCAATCTTGATAGCACCAAAATGGATATGGTTATAACCCTGGGTGAGCCAAGGTTGAAGATACTCACGAGGGAGTTCGATTGGAAAGAAGTGTTCTGCTTCGTCACCAGGAACCTGATTCTGGTTGAATTTGGAAGCCTGAACATATTTTTTTACCAAAGAGGGAGTGGGTTTGCCTATGAGGTTTTTTATTGATTTTTTAAAACCAGAAGAAGGTTTAATGTACACAGAGTATGGATTTACAATAGGAAATTCAGTTGGAGGAACTCTAGCTTCGTCCGAGAGATACTTTATTTTATACAAATATTGAAGTTTGGAAGAAGAAGTTGATTTGAAATAAGAGGAAGATGACAAAGAAGGATGAGGTAATTCCATCTAAGAAGAAATGCCTTGCTTCAATAATTGACCCCTACATTGTAGCTAACTATCTTCACCATTGTTCTTTGAATAATTGAAAAATAAGAACAAATTCCCTTGATGTTGCATGTCTCCATTACAGCCTGTCTCTCATCGGCTTTCTTCGAAGGTGCTCCCCAGCGAAGGAATAGGGCTTTAAGGTACTCAAGTCCGTACAAGGTTGGAGTTTCCAACAGAAGATGTTCTCTGTCATGTTGTCGTCTCCATAAGAGAGATACATAGTCAGAGGAACTAGAATCTCTGTTGTTGCTTCAGTAGGCTGGCGGCCAAGCTGAGCTATTAAACTCCTTGGTCTAGGTCAATCCTAGTTTTTTGATGTTCCATTGTTTCCCCTTTCTGATGTAGAAGATCCGACAAAGCGACAACTACAGAGCATACTTCAGGTCATAGTCAAGTGTTCTGTTGTAAAAGATCCGGCAGAGCGGCAACTACAGAGCATACTAATCATGACAGGAACATGGCATACTGATTTAAGAAGAACAAAAACAGCACTCCAGGAGGTGAAGATAGATAGTAAACATTACATGAAACTAAAGAAGACTTAGATAATGATGGATTAATCTTGGTGAATATCGACAATTGCAAGTCCTCTAAGCCACTTCTATTGACAGCTTTGTCCTCATCCTCCATAATGAGTTTCTCGGCATAGTTACCCATCAAACTGCCATCGCCAGAGAAGAATATCTCAGTATGAAGTGTTGTTCCTACAAGCGCAAAAACCTTGAACGACATTATAACAATATGTCAAAAAGGTTTTATCTTCTAGGTGGAATGGATGACCCAAATCTCAAGCAAGCTTTTTTGAACTCTTTACTAGAACCATATGGTAATGAAGCCTACAAGCTTCTCGAAACAAAAGGCATTGGCCTCCAAAATGCGTCTCTTGGTGAAATCTACTAGAATGCCCTCTTGGCATTAGAAAAGCTGTGCAACCAGAAAAAATTCCTCAGGACAATTGAGGAAATTGAAAAGAAATTCAGAACCGCATGTGAAAGGACCGACTTATCCATCAAATGTAAAGATAAGAAAAGTTGCGTCTGCCATTCTCATAAGAAAAAGCATTTCAAGAAACAATTTACTGAAGATTTTCCTCAGAAATTTCACCCCAAAAAATTCAAGAAAAGGAAATGAAAATTCCTATCCAAAAAGAAATTTCGTAGAAAGACCAGCTCAAGGTGCTTTATCTGTAATCAAAATGAACATTTTGCTAAAGCTTGCCCCCGAAAAAGGAAAAAAGAGCAGTTTTTCTAGTAACTTGTTCAACATGCAGACCTGACAGACTTCTCTGATGTTGAATCCGTCTTCTCCCTCACTGAGGAACAAACCCCGCAGTCCCTATTTGCTATTTAGGTTCCTGACAACAATAGTGACTCCTCCAGCTCAGACGATGAGTAGTTTGTAACTCATGGCATTAACGGTATTTTTTCCACCTCTGACCCTTCTTTCCAAAATAAACCCATCCTGGCAGCCCAGGTTTCCATTCGTTTTTCTAAGTATGCTAAACCCTTCATTGTGATTGCATTTTTTGATACCGGTGTTGCCGCCTCCGTTGTAAATCCTAAACTTTTTCCTCCTTCTCATTGGAAACCTTTCTCTTAACAATTCCGCGCAGCCAATGGTGCTCATTTTGAATAGATCAAGTCAGCAAACCTATTCTCATCCAATTGTTCTCCACTCTTACAATCCAACATCAAGTCCCTGGACCCTCACTCTCTGGAAAGGATTTAATCATTGGATTTGACATTCTCCATAACATTCCACATCTTCGATGGATCTCTAGTAGATTAGGATACAAAGAATATTTTATTCCTTGGTCTCCTATTCCCAAACTGTATATACACCACCTTGACCCGGATCCATTTGCCCAAATCACCACTGCACTCACTTCTCAACATTGTACAAATTCCCATAGTGAGTTTCTTAGTAAACATCCAAACCCTCTTTGGCAAAATCTTTAATTCTCTGTCCACCTCCCATTCAAACTCAATGAGGACATTAATCCCACCAAAGCTAGTCACAAATGCATGAACCCAACTCACTTTTCCTTAGCAGTTCAAGAGCTCCGATAGCTCGAACAAGAGAGACTGATCGAACCCATTTAATCCCCATGGGCATGTGAAGCCTTTTATGTAAATAAAAGGGCAGAACAAACACGTGGCAAACTTCGCCTTGTCATCAATTATCAACCTTTAAACCATTTTCTGGCAGATGACAAATTTCCTATACCATAGAGATCCTCGTTGTTTCAACACTTGACTAATGCCCCTGTGTTTTCCAAATTTAACCTCAAGGCAGGATTTTGGTAACTGGGGATCAATCCAGCTGACAGACCTAAAACCGCCTTTTCCATTCCTAGCCACCATTTCCAATGGACCGTCATGCCCTTTGGTCTCAATAATGCTCCTTCCCATTTTCAGAAAGCCATGGTTTCCATCTTCCAACCAATTTTGAATAATGCTTTAATTTACAT
>JAOXJP010000012.1:8520190-8530576 GCA_025762735.1 Platanus orientalis | reverse complement strand
ATTTGGTGCTCCCCCTTAACGAACCCCTTAAGTCCTCCCACATGCAAGGGGGACACATCACATCGAAAAAGTGATTTACGCTTTTTGGGGAAGGTGGTTTTCACTTTTTGACATTATGTGTCCCCTCTGCATGCGGGAGGACTTTAGGTGTTCATTAAGGGGATGCACCAAATCCTGGGGGTCTCAATTGCGGTGGCCCACATCCTAGGTGGGTGCATAGTCAACAAAAAGACTGCCCAGACAAATTTAACCACCTCCTATGGACCTTGTTTCCCAAGAATTAACTTATCAGTCTATTTAGCTGCCTGAATTTTAGTAATAGATCACAAAGCATTCACATCCTCATATCTAGCTATCCATCCATTCCCAAAGATGAGACCCTTGGGTTTATTGCTTGTCCAAGAGGTGGCCCACTAGTTTGAGGAGTCCTCAGTCATGTTTATGGTATAGCATGATGAACACCGAACCCTCATGGATTAATCACATAATATAGAAAAGAAAAAAACCTTGGTGGGGTCAGTTCACAAGTGAGCTATGTAGAATGTAAGGTGTAGCACAAAAAGAGCACCTTGTGCCTTCAACAACACAAAATGCTCTCCATTATGCCATAAGGATGGAACTTTTGAACTTGTGGATTGGGAATTATGTGCTAAAGGCAACAGGGTGTTTTAAGGAGTAGCATGTCCCACTGCTTTACGGTTCAGAAATCAATCCCTGGAGGGGTTCTGACAGAAATCCAAGCACCACCAGCGAAGAACCATTTCTGATGTTGGTGTGAGAAGAGTAGTGGGATTCAGAACATGACTAAAGAGCTCAGAACAAGACTAAAGAGCAGCCACACGTTGCGGAGGAAAATACTTTGATTTGTTGTGTGCCAAGTAAAAGATTTATACTTCCTATCCAGCCCCCCTTGCATGGTCACTCAAATACAAACCTATCATATATGGTTCGGGACTGTACAGTAGCACCTACACCTATCCATTTTGCAAAGTAGCAACTTAAAATAAGACTTTACCCGAGGCTATCAATGTCAATAGGATCTTCTTACACCCAAGAGGTGTGTTATAATACCTATTTATCTATTTGTTAACAATAATAATGAACAATGCGGTCAGCTAATGACCACTCGTCATTATTTTCATGTGTAAGAGGAACCAGAGTTCTCATAGTGCAACTCTGAAAACCATAGAAAAAGACTTAGGTTTGAGTGTATAAAGCTGAAATCACAAGCAAATATATATATATATATATAGGGATAATTCCAAGCATATAATTTTATTGAGACTTCCCAAAACCTGAAGTTGAGAAGACATTGTGTACCTCACTGGCCATTAATTTTCGGACATTATTAGCATAAAGTTTTGGATCCTCCTTTTCTTGCTCCAAGGGGTAGTATACAGGTAACTTTGTCACCTCAATGTGATTCACAAATTGACAAAGAAGAAAAATCACATGGCGTACCTGCAAATGAACATAAGAGATGAACCTTGGGGTAGAACTCCATATTAATACATCCAAGCATGACAACAAAAGCAACATTTTTTCCAAAATAATTAGAAGATTACATCCACATTAAAAAAAATTAGACAACTACTAATGAAAACCAAAAGAATTCATAGATAAATGTGAAAGGGCTCAACCACTACGATGTCCATGTTTAAAGTCCTTGTATAGCATAAAAAATCCAGGGTGCAATGGCTCAATGAAGGTGACCAGAACATGAAATTCTTTCATAAGGTGGCCAACACTTGCAGATGCATTAACAACATTCATAGTCTATGGATCAGGGGAGTGAGGGTGGAAAATGAGGAGGAAATTAAAGGGCATGTGGAAGATTTCTTTTGCAATTTGTGCAAGGAGGATAGACCCTTGAGGCCAAAGGTAGATGGAATGCATCTCCCTCAACTGGGAGAGGGTCAGACAGACTGGTTGGAGAGACCCTTTGACAAAGAGGAAGTTCAAAAGGCTACATGGATGATGGATGGTGATAAGGGTAGTAATGCCTCTTATATTTCTTTGATCCCTAAGGAGGGAGCCGCCCAAATTATCGGATTACAAACCTGTGTGCCTGATGGGAAACACCTATAAAATAATCTCCAAATGCCTGGCATTGAGATTGAAAGAGGTTGCCGGGAGTTGTGCCGAGGGAGCAAGGAGCATTTCTACAGAGAAGAACTATGGTGGATGGGGTTCTTTGCACGAATAAATGCATTGAGGTGAGCATTAAAGAGGGAAAACCTAGGGTTATGTGCAAACTAGATCTTGAGAAAGCATATGACCACATTAATTGAGTTTCTTCTATACGTGATGAAGAGATGCTTTAGTCTGGCCTCATTCTCTGTGTTGATTAATGGTGTACCTAAAGGTCATTTACGGTGTAGCAAGAGGTTGCATTAGGCGACCTGTTGTCCCCGCTTTTATTCCTGCTAGTGGTTGTTGTTTTGGGTGGGATAAATGGGAAGGCAACAGAGGTGGGCATGATTAAAGGTTTCTCTACAGGCCAAGGGGAAGTGGTGGTGTCACACCTACAGTTTATGGATGATACTATCATCTTTTGTGAGAATCGCCAACGGCAAGTTAGGATGCTTCGATGTGTGCTTTGATGCTTTGAGATAGTGTTTGAACTCTGTCTAAAGCTGGCGAAGTGTTCCTTGATTGCAGTGGGGGATGTGCCTAATTTGGACCAGCTTGCGGTGGACTTGGGTTGTCAGCAAGGCTATCTCCCGTCCACCTATTTGGGGTTGCCTCTTGGCTCAACATATAAGTAAGTGTGGAGCCTAGTGATTGACTGAATGAGGAAGATACTTAAATAGATGAAAGGCCCAATAGCTTTCGAAAGGGGCTAAGCTTATTCTCATTAAGACAGCATTAACAAACATTCCAATCCACTATTTAACCCTTCTTGTGGTGCTGGGGTCCGTATGTAAGTCCATGGAGCAGATTCAGAGGGATTTCCTTTGAAAATGAGGAAAGGTTGATAAGGGGGTGCACTTGCTGTCATGGGATAGGGTATGCACTCCAAAAAACAAAGGGGGGATAGGGTTACGAAGAGTGACGCCAATGAAATGATGAATCAAGCCTTGTCATGTAAGTGGCTATGATGATTTGGTCACAAGGAAGGAAGTTTATGGAGGCAGGTAGTAGCGGCCATGTTTGGCACTTCGGATGGTTGGGACCCTACGGTCCCTCAGGGTGCTTATTCATTGCCCTTTCACATGGGAAATCTGTAGCGGGGTGGCAAGAGACTTCGGTGTTACCTTCACAGCCCCCTTGTGCCTAATGGACCTTCTCTTGGGTTAGTGTACGTTGGCAACGGATTTGGAAGCAGGTGTCTGCATTAATTTGTCAGGGGGTTTAGAGGGAGAGAAATAATCAAGTCCTCAAAGGTCAGTCAGAGCCGACATTTCAAGTGTACAAATGGGTAAAAGATCTGATCTTATTCTGGGCTAGATGGTGCAAAGGGTACGAAGGGCCACCCAACGGGGCAATGGTCTAGGACCGGTCCAATGCCATTGGGGTAGCCTAGTGGAGCAGTGTGGTCGTGTTTGGGGTGGTTTGGCCCCCATTTTACTTGTACTCGGGGATTTCTCATCCCCTTTGTATTGCCTTGTTTTGTTCATTTATTTGCAATAAAGTTTTTTCTTTCATAAAAAAATAAATAAATAATATGCATCTCTCCATCTATACTTTGTAGGTGTATCTTGGTTTATTGTACTTGGTTAAAAGAAAGATGAACAAGTGAAATATGCGTTGCCTAAAAGGTTGTGGCATCCTTTTAAAAAGTCAGAAACATAGCTTTGCAGAGCTGTCGAGTTAATTCCTTAAATCTCCCGAGTTGACTAGACTCCAAAGCCTAGCAAGTTGAGTCATTTTGTTGACTTCGATTTATACTTGACTCACCCGAGTCACGTTGTTGACTCAGTTGACTCCTTTGACTTAAGCTAATTCATGTGATTCAACTGTCATCCTTATTGTTCATTCCTCAAAAAGGCATTTGAATTTCAGGGATTCCTTCCATGGTAAATTTTTTCATGTGGAGTTCCTATCTAGACAAAATCCTTACTCTTAATCATTTAAAGAGCAGAGGATGAAGTTAGGCTAACATGTGTGATGTGCATAGAGGAGGAATCATAGGACCACCTTTTTTTTCATTGCCTAATGGTTTGCAAAGTTGTGAATTTCTCTCTCAATTTAACAATTCCTAGTCCTTCCCGGACACATTCAGTGAACTTCTTTTTGGTTGGTGGATAAGAGGCTTGGATGGCATTCCAAAGTGATTTGGCAGTTTCTTCCAAGGACCATTTGTTGGGGCATGCGGAAGGAGAATAATAGAATAAATCTTCGATGACAAGGTATTGCCGAAGGAGAGGCTTCTTTTGTGTGACAAAATCCTCATTTGATTGGGTTTCTATCACACTAAATTTAATGATTGTCAATGGGCCTCAATGCGGATTTGTAGTGTAGTTTTGCTATTGTGTTTGCTTTTGTTGTGTTCACCGTCTAGGTGAAATGGTGAATCGCTGTTTTTTGTTGTCTCTTTTCTCTTGTATATTGCTTTCGTTGTTCAAAATAAATTGCTCTACCTCTCCAAAAAGAAGTTGTCACACAATATGAAACATTAATTTTTTGACTTAGGGTTCCTTTCATAAAATCTCCAATAAGTGAGCTCTCAAAGTCATTCAAAACCCTAGAAAAGAGAGTAAAGAACTTGTAAGAATGAATACTAAAGTGGTAAGAAGATTAAACAAAACTTTTAACTATAGCTTGTAATCATATAAGCTTGGACCATGGACATTGGACTGTATTTTGTTTTTGTTTTTGTTTCTGTGTCAAAAAAGATGTAATTTGGTTTTTCATTATATTAATAGTAGTACTTTCACTTTAGTTTGGTTACATCTACCATGCTATGGTATTAGTCTATTAGTAGTTTGTATATTTATTTTTAGATTTTCACATTATGGTACTACAAAATGCTTACATTTGTCATTAAAATGGCCAATTAGCCCAAAATATTATATGTAATTTCTTAAATATTTCGTGCATTTAAAAAAAAGAAACGAGTCCCCAAGTGGACTCTAGTGACTCCTTAGTTGAGTTGACTCCTAAGGTATCTGAGTCAAGAAAAGAATCCGAGTCAGGGAACCTTGGTCAGAAATGCATCTCTAAGCTACCTGAATGGATGGTCTGATGCGGACATTAGGGGACAAGTGGGACCCACATGGGTCATGGTGCGGTCCACACATGAGAAGACACATGGAGGAACATCTTTAGGACACATGATGAAGTATTTATTGAGTTAGTTTACTGTTTTAGTTAATATTTCATGAGTTATTAGAGTTTAGGACATGAAGGTCATTTTAATTCTTGTTTTTGGGTATTTGTGTAGTAAGGCATTATTGCCAATGGTATTTTAGTAACATTAAATAGTCAACAAGTCAAAGTGGGACCCTTTGTTTTTTACACTTTGTTTTTAGAAAGTAAAGTTTTTAGTAGTTTTGACTTTAGGAAAGTTTTAGGTAAAGTAAACTACTAGTTTCAGAGTTTCTAAGTTGGTTTCTTGTTATTTCCATGAGTTTGTGAGCCTATATATGAGCTGTACATTTTTGTAGTTGGTATAATTGAATGAATAAAAATTTTGGTTGTTTTCTTGTTTTCCATGAGTGAAATTCCTTCTCTTTTTCAAGTCCTTGGTGCCTATGGCTTGGCTTGGTTTGTGATTTCCAAGTTTGAGGTTGGTGATTTCCTCAAGGTACATCTTATTCTCATCTTTATCTTTTTCTCTTTTTCCTCTTTATTTTTCTATTTCTTCCTTCTTCTCTCCTTTTCTTCTTCTTTTATTTTATAGTTTTCCACCATTTAACCCTTGTTCACACCTGAAAAATTAAACCAATATCATCATCCTCTTCATCACTAAGCCTCCATATACATTCCTTTTCTTCAAAACCCATCTCTACTTATAATAAACCCTATTACATCAACATAAGAGTACAATCTGTTTCTGTTCTGATGGACCACTTAATCCTACCTTGTTCTGACCTGTAAATTTTAGAAATTAAGCTTCAGTTCTGCCTTGTTACAGGCCTTAAAAAGTCCCTATCAGTACCTTCTAAGTGCTTGATTTAATGTCTAAGAGTTTTTTTTTAATAAAAATTGGTAGTTTTTGAGTGTGTTGCATAGAACTTTGGACCCCTTTTTGTTTGTACTACATCATGGTCTCAGCTTCAAGAATACGGAGTTGGAATTTGTGGGAGAGAAACAGAGGAGAAAGAGAAGGAGAAAAGATGAGAGAAACATAGGGAGAGAGTCTTATGTTCTCTCCCAGATGATATTGCTCTTTATTATATACTAGGGTACAATAAGATATAAAATACCATAATACCTTCACACATGCACACTACATATACACCTACACTCCCCCTCAAGCTGGGTGATAGACATTAAAGAGTCTCAGCTTGCGAGTCAAAGACAAAAACAAATTATGACCAAGACCCTTTGTGAAGATGTTCGCAAGTTGATCCCCGGTTTGTATAAACGGTAGACAAATGATGCCGGTTAGGAGTTTTTCCCTAATAAAATGACGATCAACTTCAATATGTTTGGTGCGATCATGTTGTACTGGATTATGAGCAATGCTAATGGTAGCCTTATTATCATAGTAAAGGCGCATATGAGAAGTGACGAGAAAACTAAGCTCAGAGAGAAGAAGACGCAACCATAAAAGTTCACAAACACCATGAGCAATCGAACGAACTCGGCTTTAGCACTAGAACGGGCAACAACAGATTGTTTCTTGCTTCGCCAAGTAACGAGATTACCACCAACAAAAGTGCAATAGCCAAAGGTTGAACGTCGATCAGTGAGAGAACCAGCCCAATCTGCATCAGTATAACCCTCAATAAGTAAATCAGATCGTCGAGAGTACAACAGACCAGCACCAAGATTGTGTTTAAGATAACGAAGAATACGATACACAGCATCAAGATGCATAGTAGTTGGGGCATGCATAAACTGACTCACAATGCTAACAGCATAGGCAATGTCAGGCTTAGTGACAGTAAGGTAAAATAAGACGACCCACTAGACACTGATATCTGTCAGCATCAATAAGTCTGTTTCACACATCCACAGTAAAGTGATGATTGGCATCAATCAGTATGGCAATAGGTTTGCAAGTGGTCATACCAATTTCTGTAAGAAGATCTAAAGCACACTTCTGTTGAGAGACATAAATGCCCTTTGTAGACCAAGCAACCTCAATGCCCAAAAAATACCTGAGTTGGACAAGGTCTTTAATCTCAAACTCACGTGTCAACCTCAGTTTCAACTGAGAGATCTCCATTAGATCATTACCCGTGACAATAATGTCATCCACATAAACAATCAGGGCAGTAAGATTATCACCACCTGTACGTTTGAAAAATAAAGTACGATCAGTATAGCTCTGAAAGTACCCATACTGAAGGACAACAAGACAGAAGCGTTCAAACCAAGCCCAGGGAGATTGTCTGAGACCATAAAGGGCTTTCTTGAGGCAACAGACCTTACCTTTCAAAGAATGTGGTAGAAAACCAGGTGGAAGCCGCATGTACACTTTCTCTGCTAAATCACCATGAAGAAAAACATTTTTGACATCGAACTAGTGGAAAGACCATCCCTTATTAGCATCAATGGAAATAAGGACTCAAATAGAGTTGAGCTTAGCAAGAGGAGCAAAGGTCTCCTGATAATCAATCACATATGTTTGAGTGTATCATTTGGCAATCAGCTGAGCCTTATAACGATCAACTAAGCCATCAGATTTGAGCTTGATAGTGTATACCCATTTGCACCAAACAGGAACTTTGTTCCGAGGCAAATCAACAATATCCCAAATGTCATTTTTTTCAAGAGCAACCATTTTTTCCTGCATAGCAGCCTTCCATTGTGGTTGAGAAAAGGCATATGCAACACTGTGAGGCACAAATACAGAAGACAGGGCAAGAGCAAAGCGACGATGCGAAGAGGATAAGGACTAATAAGACACAAAGTTAACCAAAGGATATTGGACACAAGATCTAACACATTTTCTAAGGGTTATAGGAAGATCAGAATCATGAAGAGCAGAAAGATTACTTGGATCAGGAGCTTGAGCCGAAGAGACATCTTGGCCAAGAATGAGAGGAATAGTCGAAGTGCCTGATTTCTTCTTTTTGGAATAAACTTGAAAAACCTTCTCCCCTTCACCATGAACACCTGAGTCAAATATAAAAGCTGGAACAAGAAGAAGAGGAGAAGACTCTGCAGAAGAATGCTCCTCCTATGAAAAACTAGGAGAAGAAAAAAACAAAATTGTTTCATGAAAGGTAACATCCATAGAAACAAACCGTTGTCAAGAAGTAGGATGATAACACTTGTAACATTTCTGGCTAGGAGCATACCCCAAGAAAATACATTTAAGAGCTTTAGGATCAAGTTTAGACCGTTGGGATTTATCCATATGCATATAGCAAATGCACCCAAAGACATTATGGGGAATAGGGAACAAGGATGCAGGAGAAGACAAGACCTCAAGGGGTGACTGAAAGTTAAGCATGCGGCTAGGCATTCTATTAATGAGAAAGACCCCTGTCTGAACTGCATCTGACCATAAGGTTTTGGGGACATTTATAGTGAACAACAATACACGAGCCACTTCAAGTAAATGCCTATTTTTTATCTCTGCAACCCCATTTTGTTCTGGTGTACCAGGACATGTTGTTTGATGAAGAATTCCCAACTGGTCAAGGAAGAAAAAGCTTGAGATATAAATTCACCACCATTATTAGACCGCAAAATCTTAATTTTCTTATTGAACTGGGTTTCAACCATCTTATGAAAAGAGACAAAAGAAGAAAAAACATCACTTTTCGATTTTAATAAATATATCCAAGTACCACGAAAATAGTCATCAACAAAGGTTACAAAATATTTAAACCTAGACAAAGAAACAGTAGGAGCGGGTCCCTATACATCAGAGTGAACAATATCAAAAATAGATTCACTTTTATTCAAACTAATTGGATAAGAGGTTAGATAATGCTTGGCATACTCACAACGAGCACAATGAAAAAACAAAACTACAACAAGAAGATAAATGGGGAAACAATCTTTTTAAAGTAGAGAGAGAATGATGGCCTAGATGGTTATGCCACTGAGAAAGCTACATGGAACTAAGATTGCCATCATTTATTACAGGAGTTGAAATCTGTTGAACAGGTAATGCGGAATGTGGAGGGATATCCAGGATATATAGGCCATTGTCCTCATGTCCCCTACCAATCATCTTTCTCGAACTTTAAGTCTTGAAAGACACAATGAGAGGGAAAAAAAGTTATACTGCAGTTTAAGGACTTGGTCAAATGACTAACAAATAGCAAATTTAAAGTAAACTTGGAAACATGAAAAACGAATGTTAAAGGTAGGAAAGGGGTGATGGGTATGTTTCCCTTGCCAGCAATAGACGAATAGGAACCATTGGTAATGCATACCTTATCATTCCCATAATAGATAGAATAGGTGGAAAAAAGAGGACGTACCAGTCATATGGTCAGAGGCCCCTGAATCAATAATCCATGAGTGATCAGAAGAAGAGACATTAGCACTGAACGCAAAGGTAGAGGTACCTGAATGAGCAAACGAGGTCTGAGGAGATGACATGGATGTGTTCAAACTCGACTTGAAACGTTGCAGAGCCTTAATCTCATCACGAGAGGAGCTGGAAGCAGACTCAGTAGATAGTGCAGGTATAGGATCTGGAGTAATAGAGGTCACTGAATTAGCACTTGAATGGCCTCCACGAACAAAACGAGAACCACCACGTCCTCCAACAAATGAGTCATGTAGAAGACAACCCTGAAACTCCTAAGGACGGTCATGTAAATCCCAACATGTGTCATTTAAATGTCCAAAACGACCATAATGATCACATTTGAATTTATCTCTCTCATCCCCTGAAAAGCCGCCTGAACCATCTTTGAAACTACCCTGACCACCACTTGATATGAACCTGCAGGAATGGAATCCCTTGAACCCACAATCAATTTAAAAACTCACCCAAGAAAGCCTAAATCAAGTTAATGGATGGAAAATCTAGACCCGTTGAGAACTCGTTTCAAGAATCTAGATTATATTAAAATTTAGACCCGTTGAAGAACCTGTCTTAAGAACCCAGATTATAAGGAGGAACGCCACAAAGGTTGTTATTTACCTTTGATAAGTTCAAAAGTTCAATCAAGAACAAGAGGAATAAACTCAACTCAATGAAAATTCAATATTGTCTAACCTTAAATGAGGCTACAAAGAGTATTTAAACCAAAACCTAATTAAAACCCTAGCCAAAATAAAGCCCTTTCTCCCAAAAATACCCCT
>JAOXJP010000012.1:8475154-8509592 GCA_025762735.1 Platanus orientalis | reverse complement strand
CAGATTCCACTCCCAAAACAGGTTTGGGAGTGGAATTTTGGAAGTTGAAAAAAGTAGCTTCTTTGATTCCAACTCCCAATTCTCGTTTTTTTTTTTTTACTCGTCTTATTACATTTTTATCATCTTTAAACATTTTCATTATTTTCATCAAGATTTCAATTTTTTTCAATCTCTTTTCTACTAAACCAAACATGTTTCTCATTCTAAAATTCACTCCAAAGAATGTATTTTTTTTGTAGAATCAAGAATCAGGAATTGGGAGATAAAATTCAGGAGAGTTATCAAACTCAGCCTTAGTCATCAAGGAGAGAGGGTTCCTTCACCCGTCTCAAACTCTTCTCTCTCTTAAGGGTCGATCCTTGACTATCAGGGGTCAATAGGCTCAGCATTTCAGTCTTCAACTACTGCAAGTTGAATCAACAGCCCACTAGTGATTGACTTTCATTGTTTTGGATGAGCAGATTCAAGGGGTTTGGGGTACTCAAATAAGGTAGGTTTTGAAGTTTGTACAGGTGGGCAACAAGGGGAAACTCGATCAGAGTTGATTCTCTAAGGTGTGCACCAAAGTTGCTTCTGTAGGTGGGATACATGAAATATGCATGGACAATGTTTTCCATTTTAGGAAACAAGGCATGCATGGACCGTCTGAATTTAAAATATTTCAACAAGAGATGGATGATAAACTTCTCATAACCAAGAGAGCGTTTTTTCCCCTTTTTTTTTTTAATATATCTAACCATTAGGATCCACTTGACAGTCGTATATAAACATCAACAAAACCCATACAAGACAAGAAAATAGGCTATCACACAGTGCAAATTTCTTTCTAAGAGTAAATCCTTTACAATAAGCTTAAAATACATTAAATAGAACTGCTATCAAAACAGTACATGTAGACATAAAAATTGAAATTTTAACATTGGGTGGAAGTTTTAATACACGTGTCACATTGTAGACTTAAAAGTGGGCCCACTCTTTGCCACATGTCGTTGTTTGACGACATTTTCTATTTAATGTATTTGAAGCTTACTGCAGAGCATTTGTTCTTCCTACTAAGGGCCAGTCTGGTTGCCTTGAATTGTATAGAAAATAATAGAAAAGAAAATCCCACAATAAAATTAAAGAAAAGAATAATTATAACAACATGGAAAAAAAAAAAAAAAACTTTTCATGACAACCAAACAGTTTAAAAAATATTTTTTGAGAAATTTTTGTCATGAGAAAACCTTTTTATAGCAGCCAGACAGGGTCTAAGGAAATTTGACATTTGACCTTCACTATGGATATTTACCCTTTTACAGAACTGAAAGAGGTCCATTGATGACTCAAGCGGATAGCTCTGTCATTGGCTCCAGAATCGGAACTGGATCCGTCCAATGGGAAACTGGTTCTCAATCTTAATCTATATTTATTCAAAATAGTTCTGTATCCATATATGGGCAAGATGGTGCAAATATGCTACTAGGGCATATTGGCAACCAAGAGATTTGTTTCTCTAATGAATAACTGTGTGTTGACAAAGACCTCCATAGGTGTGCCATTGATTGACACATGATCCGTTTTGAGTTTGGTGTCTCTTTTGACTTACTTTTTCAACTAACACTTTTTTGGATGTTTTTACCTCCAACACGGCACGTATCAGCTTGACACCATATAAACTTTTTCATCGTAGAACATTTGCTGGGTTTTTTTTCATAATTTTCACATAAAATATGACAAAATTGTTCATAGGCCATGCGGTAACACAAGGCGTTACGTGGGTCCGGATCCAATGGTTTGGCATCACATTCGCGTGCAGATGACTCACCTTTTTGAATCATTCTCATTAGTATTTACTTGTGATAATTAGTTACTTCATTGTCACATCTTTCTATTTACAATATTATTTACATGTTGTCCATTGATATATTAATGGGGGAGGAAAAGGAAGGTCAACAACCGAAAGAAAACGACCTTATCTTATAAGGTCCCATCATAATGGATCTTCTTCAACGCTAATATTTCTTAAATAATCATATGATTAATGATCATTTGATTTAACTACTTGAAATATGATTATCAATCCTTTTTGTATTTGTTTAACTGTGAATTATTTCATCTTCTCCTTCATTAAATTAGATTATAACTGAGATTTTCATTTTTTTTAATGTTTGTTGAATGTTCAATTCAATTCAACTAAACCTTATTTTAATTAAGGGTGAGGTTATTGGCACCCCCCAAAAACCTCACCACACCAAAAAAGAAAAATTCATTTTTACCCTCCTCCGTCTCTCTGCGATGCATCTCTCCCTCCCTCTCAGGCAGTCTCTCTTTCTCTCCTCTCCCTCCCTCTCCCTCTCTTCCTCTTTTTCTTCATTTCTGTCCCTCTCTCTTCCTCTTCTTCTTCCTTTCTCTCCCTCTCTTTCTCTCTCTCCTTTTTTTTTGTGGTGTTCGGTGGTTCAGGTCTAGACAGGAACCCCCTTACTCAGAATTTGAGGTCCAAACGGACAAGTGTTCACCTGTTCGAACCTTCATGTCTGTACAAGTGTCAATCTATTCAGATCTTCACGTCCAAACAGGGGGGCCCTACCCAGACTTGAACCACCAAACGCCAGAAAAACAAAAATAAAAACGGGAAAGAGGAGAAGGAGAGGGAGATGGAGAAAAAGGAAGAAGCAGAAGAAAAGAAAGGGAGAGGGAGAGAGAGAGAGAGAGAGAGAGGGAGGGAGGGAGGGAGAGGAGAGAGAGAGACTGTCAGAGAGGGAGGGAGAGATGTGTCGGGGAGAGAGAGGGAGGCGGGACAAAGGGTGTTTTGGAAAGGGGAAAAAATAGATTTCTTTTTTTGGTGAGGATTTTTGGGGGTGCCAATAACCTTACCCTTTAATTAAATAGCGAAGGTTAAATAAATAATATTATGTCATTCCACTCTAAGGCCAAATTACAAGTTGCTTTCTTTCGCCATCTACATGAAACTACCCAAATTACTTGGAACGTTACAAATTTAATGTTGTGATTAAAATTTTTCAATCCTTTCCTGCTTGGCAATGTCAAAATTCAATATATATACATGCACATGCTCTCTGTATGTCCTACAGTGTCTTCTACCACAGGCTGATACAGTGGCATGTGATGGTTTTTTGAATTTGGTACCTCTTTTGAACGAGGAGTGATCTGTTGCAGCAAATTTTGTTGTAGCTTTTGTAGCATGAATAGGGAGTAAATGTTCATGGACACTTTTTATTATGGTTTTAACCTTATACATACCATAAATTAACCTAATTTTTTCATTTGAAAACCGTTTTTACAGTTTTAACCCTATGCATCCAGTCTTTGTGTGTAGGACACAGTAGAACATACAAAATCATGGACAGAACATTTGTTCCCTTTATTTTATTGACTGATATAAATCAAAGTTACATTCTCTTCAATTTTCTGGGTAATCAGCTGTAGCTAAATTGGAAATAATTTTTTGTAGCATGGACAAAACCCATGCCCTTGTTCATGCTACAATAAGCTACAGAAAGTTTTATTACTGTAATTTTTGTCCTTTTTATTAACAAATATATATATATGGAGAATGATTGTCTATGTTAGGCATGCTATTGATTCACACATGATGTGTTTTTGAATTTGGTATCTCTTTTTAACAGTTGAATGCTTTTCTAACCCTAAAAACAATATATGTTAAACACTGCAAATACTTTGTCATCACATAACATTTTTTTTCAATAAATTAAAAAAAAACTATATATATATATATATATATATATATATATATATATCAAATAAAGCAATTAACCTCTCTCTTAGAGCCCTAAGGTTTTAGATGAGGGATAAGTTGATATACTTATTATATTTCAACACCCCCATAAGAGGAGAGTGGATTGTATCTGCCCCTCTTACTGTCTGTTCCTCTCTGCACGCCCTGTCAGGGGAGGGCACATCAGTACCGGCAAAGTGATTTTCACTTTTTGGGGGGTGCATTTCACTTGTCGGTGCTGATGTACCCTCCCTGACTGAGTGCAAAGAAGAGCAGATATTCTATGATAAAAATGCCTTTTTAGTGTATACAGTGAATTATAAACAGACATGTGTTGTTTTGGGGGGTAAAAGAGTCCAAAACAATGATCAGTTGAAAAAGTAGGTGATCAATAAAAGACATCAAATTCAAAAATACATCATGTGCCAATCAATGGCACGCCTTTAGATGTCTGTCTCAAAACAGAAAATCATTCTCCTCTCTCCTAACACCCTAAGATTATAGGAAAGGGATATGTACATTTCAATATTTATATATATCGAAGCAAATGTTCTGTTATAAAACTATATGATGGCTTTTTGGTAGTTATAATAAGAAACAAGGTTATTTGAAATAGTTGCAGATATAAAGATTATTTTCTTTACCGACTCTTCACCTGCTTCGTTCTCTTATTTTTTACTTCTCTGATCCATTCTTCTTTCGTCTTCACATTCACTGATTTCTACATTTTTTTTTCTTGGGTTTCACATACTAAATTTTCTTTGAATCGCTAAGATTAACAGTTTAAGTCTGTTTATGAAATTTCTTTCAGAAATCTGGAGCTGTGTAGATTTGTTGTACTGTTGTTGTTTGTTCTGGCTGAGATTCGACGGGCTTACAATTCAAGGACAGAAAGCGCGAGAGGAAGAATTTTACTTGCGAAGAAGTTGAAATGCTGACAAACCAGCTATTATTTTGTGAGTGGGAACCGATCGGAAAGTCGCTGGTGATTTGATGGAAGGGGTATTGAGAGGGTTCGTTTGTAACTCCCACATCCTTTGATGGAGGTGAAGGCCTTGAGACGATATCTAGTTTCTTCGCAATCGAGATATCGGGATTCGATTTTGTTTGCAGCGGTTGTTTTTGAGGTAGGGTTTTCTGGTTTGTTGATACTTTTTAGTTTCTGAATTTTTTATATTGCTGCTGTGTTTTGCTGCAAGAATGGAGATTTAGGGTTTTCATTTTTGTCGCATCGCAGGCGGAAAAAAGCACATTTTAGGAACAATTTTTTTTTTTTTAAATGGCAAGAGTTTTTAGTGGTTTTACAGGATTCCTGGCTTTAAAGTATTTTGTTTGAGGAATGGGTATTTATTTTTATTTTTTTATTTTTGGAATGTCTTGTTTTTTGGCATGAATTTTGGTTAGAAATGTGGAGATGATGGTTTTTGTTGGTGTTTTTATTTATTTATTTATTTTTTCTTCTTCAGGTAGACTTTTATTGTATTGTTCCTTTGTTATTGTACTGATAGATATTTGGAAACTTGTTAATTTATTTGGAATTTGTTGTATGCTCGAAAAATTTGGGATATTTGTTTTGTGCAGTGATGTTTCTGGATTATTTAGGGCTTTGATAAAGTTTTCAAGGCTTTCCGAAGTGAGTTTGAGCTAGAAAGTTTGTAGCTGGTCTCACCCTTTTCAGAATTTTATCTTGTATTTTATGGAACTACAGTTTGAATTAGCCTAGATTAGAACCGTTTTTTTAATTTTATAACAGAGTTTTCTTGTTTAAATTGCAAATATTGTCGAATTTTGCTTTGTTTGTTGTTTAAATGAAGTGATGGGGGAAGGCTCAAATTTGTCTACTTTATTTATTTATTTATTTTGATTTAAGTAGAATTCAGGGTTTGGTATGAGTGAGTAAGAGCCGGGACTTAATATTTGGTATCTACTATGGTGTGTAAATCTGGGTTATACTGAGATCTACAATGGCCTTATTGATATTTTCATGATTTGGGGCTTTCTTATAATGTGTAACTAGAAATCAGATAGAGAGGAAATAATAAGCATATTTCTTTTAGCCCCCCCCCCCCCCCAATTTTGGGTTCATTGGTTCTGAGGAAACTCTTCATTTTGTTTGGGATTTTCTTTCTTCGTTTTTTATCTATTTATGGTAGTAAGGGTGTTGTTTATTCAAAGCAACCTCTCTCCCTCCTCCCCACCAAAAAGAAGAGGAAAAAAACATAAGAAAACCACTATGTCATTTTATCTTTTAATTATTGTGTTTTTTCTCTTGTACCTCAGATTGTATTGCTCCTGGTCTTGATTGAAGGTGCCAATGCCAAGTCCCAAGAAAACCAGCTGCAGTTGCAAGGCCCTGAAATAGGAAATAAGGATGTCCTCTCACATTCATGCATTCATGATCAACTACTTGGACAGAGGAGGCGACCCGGTCGCAAGGAGTACTCAGTTACCCCACAGGTTTATGAAGAGTCTAGTTACTCAGGACCCCTTCACCGCAAGGGAAGGGCATTGCTTGGAATGTCACGATCCCTGGATCTTCCGAAGGATGTAAGGCAGCCCATTAGAATATATTTAAATTATGATGCTGTGGGTCACTCACCTGATAGAGATTGTCAAAATGTTGGAGACATCGTGAAGGTTGGTGATATTTTATTCAATAGGTGGCCTTGCTACTGGTATGCGGCTGCAGAGCTGTGCTACGTTGATTTTGCCAATTCATTTTTTTTTCTTGTTCTTTTTCTTTCCAGCTTGGAGAGCCTCCTGTGGCTTCTGTTCCTGGCACACCTGCTTGCAATCCTCATGGAGATCCTCCAATTTTTGGCGATTGCTGGTATAACTGCACTTTGGAAGATATAACTGGGGAAGACAAGAGGCATCGCCTTCGGAAGGTTTGATTCATTACCCTAATGCTTTTTCTCTATGCTTTTTTCAATTTCATGCAGTATTTTCAAATTGATGCATCTTTTCATTCACTGTAGAATGAAACAAACTTGAAATCTGGATTGTTTATTCACTCTTGATCAGTAATCTTCGAAATAGGAAGTCCAAAAACTTTCAGGAATGATCATGGATAAAACTATCCCCATATTTTGGACACAGTTAGTTCAAATGAAACGGGTGGAGAACACCGTGTATCATCATACTGTACATTTACTTGTAATTATGTGGATGAGCAGATTTTAGACTTATGTTATTTTATTTATATATTCAAATTTCTCTTATGTTTTTCATTGTCTATGAAATATTCTTTTGTCTTTCTGACTGAAGAAGGCCATAAGTAATCATTTAATATGTTTCTCGTCAGATGGAATGTATTAGTTTCTAGTGTGGCCATTGTGACTTATCAAATAGAAATGCTAATTGTTAGAAGTAACTTTATATAGGCTCTAGGGCAGACAGCAGGCTGGTTCAGAAGAGCCTTAGCTGTTGAGCCTGTGAAAGGGAACTTGCGGTTGAGTGGATATTCTGCATGTGGACAGGATGGTGGTGTACAGCTTCCCCGTGAATATGTAGAAGGTAACTTTGCTATGATCAATGCATGTCCTTTGCTAGGTCATGTGCTCTTTTGGAGACTTGTAGTTTTTAAGGCTCTCTGGTAATCTAGTTAAGTTGATTATCTTCAAGTAACTGGTTTCAGATTTTTGCAGAGGGTGTTGCTGATGCAGACTTGGTTCTTTTGGTAACTACAAGACCTACAACGGGTAACACTCTTGCATGGGCAGTGGCATGCGAGCGTGATCAGTGGGGCCGTGCAATTGCTGGTAATTGTCTTTTGCAGAAGAGTGGACCAATTACTGTATCAGGGTGGCAATATCTAAACTCAGAACAACTAACAGCTGTATACTGTGTGTAGGACATGTGAATGTTGCTCCTCGCCATTTGACAGCTGTAGCGGAGACATTACTTTCTGCTACTTTGATACATGAGGTCAGTTTTTGAAGAAATAGAATGGAAAAAGTACAGTGGCACTATTCTTGGTCTAATTGGGAAATTTGTTTCCTTTCAGGTCATGCATGTTCTTGGTTTTGATCCTCATGCCTTCGCACATTTTCGGGATGAGAGGAAAAGAAGGAGAACTCAGGTAAACCCTACTTACAGTACATTTGTATTTGAACTATACTACAGACAAAACAATAGCATGCACTTTTTTGGCTTTCTCATTTCAAGATCGTTAATTGGCAGAAGTGCCAAGTCAGTTATTCACAACATGCCTGAAAATTCATGCCTTCGCATGCTACTCCCAAGTCCCAATATTTTCATTTATCTAGGCAAATAGAGCTTTGGGAATTGAGGTGTATCTTCCTTTTATAGGCCCGCCCACCACCACCACTTCCACTTATGGCATGTATATAAGTTTGAATTGAGCCTGTAATGCAATCATTAAAATGCTTAATGTCATAAACACTGTCCAATGAAGCTTTGTTCCCAACTTGTGGTAAGATGCTAAAAATTTTTAAGTGATGTTAGAGGTGTCAAATCATGTTCAATTGGATCTTAATTTTAAAGGCTCCAATCACGAATAATCTTTTTCTTTTATATATTTTTTAATCCTAACCATTTCAAGAGCATGAGAACCACTCAAAGCTATCAAATAATAATCAATAATGAAAAGAAGAAAGTATGTAAGAGAAGATGAGAGAGAGAGAGAGAGAGAGAGAGAGAGAGAGAGAGAGAGAGAGTGAAGTCGTAGAGGAGGAGAAAATAAGGTTCACTAATAGAATTAACAATTCCCCCTCCTCTATATTTTATTTAGTCAAATGATTATTGTACCTATGTGGTACATATATTATAGTTTCAAAACTCCTCCTCAAGCTAGAGCATAGATATCAATCGTGCCCTACTTGTTACGTAACATTTGTAAATGAGACTTTCCTAATGCTTTTGGAAACAAATTCCCCAAGTGACTTTCAAACCTAGTATGTAATGTAACAATATGCATGATACCTGATCACAAATAAAATGACAATCCACTTTTATATGCTTGGTGTCAATCCACTTTTATATGCTTGGTGTGCTCTTGTAAAATACCAAATTACTTGCAATATAGGTGGCTGCCTAATTATCACTATACATAGTTAAAGAAGTTAATATCACAATACTGATCTCAGCCATAGCCCTATATTCAATTTTTGTGCTTGATCAGGCCATTACATTTTGCTTCTTGCTTTTTCCATGAGAGTAAGTTACCAACAACAAATGTGCAATATCCAAATGTAGATCTCATGGCAATCAGATTACCAACCTAATTTGCATTTGAATAACTAGTAATACTCTAGTATTAGACGATGTATATAGTATACCTTTCCCTGGTCCACCCATCAAGTACCTTCTAATTCTACATACGGCATCCCAATGTGTTAGTCTTGGAGCATGCATAACCAGTAATATTCTTAGAAGTCCCACATTGTGCAGCACTATCTACCAAAGGGTGTGGATTTCGCTGAAGTTCCAACAAGGGGAGGGCGGCAGAGGAAAGAATGGCACCATGCTCCTCGGTGGGTTAGACCTATGGATTTTGGAAAACGGCTGATGGCAATTTGTGTGGAGCGAGTTGATGAATCTTTCTCATGGTCCCAAATTGAGCTTAAGGTTCAAGACTCTATGTTGAGAAAATATAAAGTGTTGATACGTCCTCTAGCAGAGAATAGGGGAGTGATGATGGGGGGTGCATGAGAGGAAGTATGTTGGTTAGACTCTCAGGGGTTTGATAGTGTGAATAGAGGCCAGCTAGTTTTTCATCGCTGGTCACCAGACTTGGGAACAGTAGCAAAGGATTATCTGATATAGACCAAGTGGGTGAGGTTTTGGGGTCTTCGCCTCCATCTATGGGTGCATGATAAAATTGTAGAAATTAGAGATGCATGTGGTAGTATTGCTGATATAGACCCCAGATCCTTCTATTTGACAAACCTCAGATGGGTTCGATTGAAGCTTCAACCATGCGACCCTGGGAAGATTCCTTGGATCATTATTGTCTATGATGGTGAAAAATCATACGTGGTGGTGGTTGTGGTTGAAGATGACCTAGCGGGTTGTGAGACCTATAGGAGAAGAAGGCATCATTGGCTATCACAGCAGTGGATGTGGGGCAGTTATCCGGCCAAGACAATCTAGGGATGGTGGGTTTTGGTTTCGAATTTCTAGTGGGCGAAACTAGTTAGTGGTGTGTTTCAAATTTTGAATATGAGCTAGGGTTGTTCGAAAGGAATCAAAGGGATAGGCAATTTAGGGTCAATTTCGCACCTTCTAGACTCAACAAGAGGAACTAAATGGCAGGTCATTTTCTTCAAATCAGGAGAGTTGTCGATGGGTGGAAGAATGTACCGACATTAACAAAGATGCCCCATCTAAAGCAGTGGAGCAGGGGAGGGGCATTAGGGAAACAAGGACAAAATGGTCATTTCTCTAGAAAAAGAGCTCAATTTTGCATTTTCAAAATGGACATGAAGTCCTTTAGTCGATTTAAAACAACATTTGAAGCTAAAGGGGCATACGGGGAAATTCATAGAGGTTATCACTAGCCACATATAAGGACGAAAGATTGGGTGTTGTCTCACTTTGCAAATGGAAGTAGGTGACTGTAAAGGGGAGGAGGAATCTGCTCCCGAAGGCAACCGTCCAAAGCTCGCAAAACTAGAACAAGGTGGTGGGTAGGATTGGCAACGTTCTAGAAGTAAGAGATTTGTCAACAGGACAAGGTCTATCTTACTCCAATGACATATCTTCCAAGGCGATGGAGGAGAATACCCTTTTGTAGGGCTCGATAGGAGTGTAGGGGAGGCTTTTCACTTTCTCATTCACATCTGGCGGTGGTTGAAATCAGGCACCCTTCGCCAATCCCACTTAATCATCTAGAGTCTGCGATGATTCTGCCCCAACCTAAGGCTCCGCAAGGTGCAAGTACAGTGAATGAGGAAGGAGATGGGGTTCAAGAGGCTACTGAGTATATTGAGCTTATGACCCCAATAGAAGTCCTTGTATCTCAACAGCTGGAGGTTGACTTGCAATGATGTGGTCCCCAGTGGGAGATGAGTGTGATTAGGGAAGGAAAACTGGTATTTAGTCATTTGCCATTGTCCTTGTGGAAGTGGAGAAATTTTCGCTATCTGATGTTTCCTTGTGAGTCTTGAACCAGATGGATGTAGTAAGCCAATTCTTGGAGGTTGCTTTCGAAGGCGTGGAACAAATAGCAATCGACCTCTTCACGACTCTTGAGAAGGAGATGTCGCTCTCGAGTTCTGTTACAAAATCTAAATGGGTTCGACAAGAGGTCAAGAATCTAAAATCAGTGATCTACTCTGAAGTTGGGTGAAGCAGTCGGGGAAGAAAGGGATCTAGGTCCCTTAGTGAAGTGTATTAGTCTACCTGTTGGCTTGGGTTGTTGTGTGGTGCTAATGCATTGCTTAGTGTTATCTTGCAATGTGAGAGGTTTGGGAAAAATTGAAAAACGGGCAATGGTCAAAGATGTTGTCAAATTAAGTAAAGCAAAGATTGTTTTGATTCAGGAAACGAAGATGCACGGATTGACTACAGGCTTGATGTATCAAGTTTGTCCTTTTAAAATGGTGGATGTAGTGTGCCTCCCTTCTACTGGTGTATCTAAAGGTATATTGGTGGTGTGGGATGAGAGGAAGATAGAAATGGTGGATTATAGGTTGGGTGCCTTCTCCATCTTGATTAGAGGCAGGGCTAGAGCCTTGAAGGAGTTTTGGCTAGTCACAGATGTATATGGTTTGTGTGTGAATTCTCTTACAATCTTTTTTCTTTGAGGAACTGGCTAGTATAAGACAGTCTTGGGTGGGCCCATGGTGTTTGGGAGGTGATTTTAATGAGATCAGAGAATCGGGTGAGAGATGGAGGCAGCAGTTCTACAAGAAATATGACTCTTTTCTTAGAACTAGTCAATGACCTGGCTCTTCATGAAATCCCCTTAGCTAGGAAAGAGATATACTTGGTCGAATATGTAGGAAGGAGGTACCCCTGTTGAGCAAGCTTGATAGGTTCTTTACCTCGGCGAAATGGGATTGCCTCTTTCCTTTCTCCAAAGGAGAATCCCTTTCAAGACCCACCTTAGATTATATACCTATTTTGCTCAATGGGAAACTGCCCAAGTCTGATTTGAAACCCTTTACATTCAAAAAAATGTGTTTGAATTTCCAGTCTTTGTGAAGTTGGTCCAGTTTTGGTGGAATTCTTTCCATGCATCAGGCAAACCGGGACAAAAAATGAGGGTGAAGTTGAAATTATTGCGGGACAAATTGAAAATTTGGAACAAGGAGGGCTTTAGTAGTGTAGCCGACCCCAAATAGTTGGGGATAAGACTGTTTGTTGTTGTTGTTGTTGAGGGCTTTAGTAGTGTGGAAGAGAAGAAGACTAGATTTTTTTTTCTCTTATAAAAAAAAAGTCTTGGGACAACATTGAGGAACACTGTGTCTTGACGGAAGAGGAAAGGTGTCTAAGAGACTTGGCTAAGCACAACTACTCAAAGGTGGTGGACTTGGAGGAAATTAAATGGACACAGAAGGCAAAAGTCCAATGGCTTAAGGAGGGTGACAGGAGTACCAATTTTTTTCACAGAATTGCTTTTGTGATGAGGAATGTTAATTTTTTCTTAAAATTGCGAATTGGAAATGAGGTGGAAGAAAAAAGATGACTCCATCATCATATAGCTAAGTACTTTATGAAGCTCTATAAAGATCCTGGAATTACTAGACCAAAGTTGAATGGGTTGCCTTTTAAGTCGATTTCGGACCCAAAGAGATTGGCTAGACAGACCATTTGAAGAAGAGGAAGTTAAAAGAGTCATTTGGAGTACGGAAGATGATAAATCCTCAGGTTCAGATGGGTTCTCCATGGCTTCTATAAAAATAAAAATAAAAATGTTAGAAGGTGGAGGAATGATGTCCTCTTGACGATTGAGGATTTCTATTAAGACTCTTTCCTTGACAAAGGAAGCAATCCCTCCTTTATATCCATTATGCCGGAAAAAAAAAGGGGCTGATTCAATTAAGGATTTTGGACCCATCAGCTTGGTGGGAAGCATGTATAAGATCATTTGGAAGCTGTTGGCTTGTTGTCTCAAAGTAGTGTTGGACATGGTGATTTCCCAAAATCAGAATGCTTTTATTGTAGGGGGACAGTCAATAGACAAGGTGTTGATAGCCAATGAATGCATTGATGAGGTGATTAAGGGAAAAGAAAAGGGGATCCTCTACAAATTGGACTTGGAAAAAGCATATGATAGGGTCCACTGGGATTTCCTTGACTACATGATAGGTCGTTTGGCATTTAGCGTTAAATAGAGGGGATGGATGAGGAAATTTTATGGAATGGCTTCCTATTCATTCCTGATTAATGGCTCTCCGGTTGAATATTTTCATGGGTCTAGAGGCTTACACCAAGGAGACCCGCTCTCCCCTGTTCTATTCTTAGTTGTGGCTGAAGCCTTTGAGACTCTCTTATCTAAAGTGTTTAAGGGTGGTTTGTTGGAAGGTATTCAGGTGGGAGATAATGGAGTGGTGGTGTCCTATTTACAATTTGCGGATGACACCCTAGTTATGTGTAAAAACTCAATTTGGCTATTAATGTTCCACAAGTTTGTGATTTGGTGCTTTGAGGCAATGTCAAGCCTAAAGGTCAACCTTTCCAAAAGTTGTATTATGGGCTGGGTCAAGTGGAGGACTTGTGGATGTACGCGGAAGTCTTAGGATGTAAAATAGCTACTCTGCCCTCTTCCTATTTAGGCCTTCCATTGGGGGCTCCATTTAAAAATAAAGAGGTTTGGAATCGAGTCACTAAGAGAATTCATAGAAGGCTTTCCGGATGAAAAGGATTTTATCTCTCAAAAGGCGGAAGGGTCACTCTAATTAAGTTAGTTTTGGCAAGTCTTCCTACTTAGTTCCTTTCACTTTTTGTCATCCCATCTTCGGTAGCCATGGAAATTGAAAAATGCCAACACAAGTTCCTTTGAGGGAAAGGTAGGGAGAGAAGGGCCCTCATTTTGTGGCCTTGGATGATATGTGTAGACCAAAACAGAATGGAGGTTTGGGTTTTAAAAGGATTCAAAATGTGAATAAGGCCCTTTTGTCCAAATGGTTATGGCAGTACGGGGAGGTTAATGGCAGCCTTTGGAAGTAAGTTATTGTAAGTAAATATGGTTTGGCAAATGATTGGAAAACGCACATGCCCACATCCCCTCATGGGGTTAGTTGTTGGAAAGGGATAATGGAAAGGTTGGGTAACTTTAAAGAGGCAATTAGAGTGGAGGTGGGGTCAGGAAGGTAGACCTCATTTTGGCATGATAAGTGGTGCTCTAGTAGGCCTCTTAAAGTTGAGGCTCCCCTAATATATACTCTTGTTTTGAACAAAGAGGCAAAGATGGTCAAGGTTTGGCATCACCAAGAGGGAGGGGGGCTGGAATATTCAGCCTAGAAGGAACCTTAATGGTTGGGAGATTAATGGGATGTCTCATCTTCTTGGGCTGCTAGATAGGATTCATTTAAGAGATGACACGGAAGATGTTTGAAGGTGAACATTAGCAAAGAATGGCTCTTTCTCAGTAAGAACATGTGTGGATCTATTTGGGGAGCCTGGAGCTTCTTTTCCCTATGGAGAAGAATTTGGATGCTGAAAATTCCCTTTGAAGGTGATTTTTTTTGTCTGGACTGCTTGTAGGGACGGATTGCCTACTATTGATCTCCTCCAAGGGAGAGATATGATTATCCCCAACGTGTGCACTCTGTCTCAAGGATGGGGAATCAATGCTGCATTGTCTTTTTGCAAGAGGAGTTTGGGGGTTGGTCTTGAAGGAGATAGGGCTGGACTCGGTGTTTCCAAGAAGTATCCAAGACCTCTTTGAGAGTTGGTGCATTCTAGACATCTTGAGAAAAGGGTGGACCTTATGGCTTCGTTTGATTGAATGGAAATTTAAAAATTTTGTGGAAAGTTAAATTAACTTTCCTAGCTGCTAAACTTTCTTGGTGTTTGATTGTGTGGAAAGTTGTAGAGATGGAAAATGAGTTTTCTTAACCACTTTCAAACTTTCCAAAAAATGGAGCTTGAATTTTCCATAAAAAAAGGTCAGATTGTTGCAATTCCTTTTGGAAAACTTTCAAAAAATTTAACTTCCCCTCTACTTTCCAATGGCAACCAAACACCTTTTGGAAAGTTGAGGGAAATCATATTTCACTTCACCTCACCTTAACTTCACTTCACGTCTCCAACTTCCAATGCAATCAAACAGTGCCTATGGCGGCTAACTTTCCCAGCAGTTTGCTGGTCTTTCTGGTTGGAAAGAAACCAATGGGTTTTTGAGGATTATAGTGAACCGGTTCGTACTGTATATAAAAAGGCTATCGATCGTTTTTTGAATATAAAAAAGCTATAGATCGTTTTTCTCTTCGGGGTATTAAGTGTAAAGATATGGGGGATTTTTTGTGGATATTAAAAAGGGATGGGGGAATGTTATCAAAATGTAATCCTTTTGTTTGCCCACGAGGCCGTTTGGTTTTTTGGGGATTACTCATCCCCTTATTGAATCTTTTGCTTATTAACATATATATATATATATATATATATCATGACCTTCAGTAATAGTGATGATAATATCATCCACATACACTACCAAGTAGATGACACTTGTCTCCTACTTTCAAACAAATACAGAAATGGTATGATGTTTTTCTCTTGACCCAAACTGTAACATTGTCTTACAAAATATATCAAACCATGCATGTGGAGATTGTTTCAACCCCTAAATGCTTTCTTTAGCCGACACACTTTATCACACTCCTGTTGAGCAACATACTCAGGAGGATACTCCATATTCACTTCCTTCTATAGGTTACCACGGAGGAAGGCATTTTTAACTTCTAACTGAAAGAGAAGCCAGTGAAATGATACAACAACCAAAAGAGGAAGGCATTTCCATGTTTAAATGATGCCTCTTGTTTCTACTTGTAGGTTACTATACAAGCCATGGATGAGAAGCTCGGGCGGATGGTGACCCGTGTGGTGCTTCCACGTGTTATCATGCACTCGCGATATCATTATGGGGTAAGTTGACTATGAATTGTGGAGATTGTTTTTTTGAATCTGTGAAGAAGTTTACTGGAATTCTCTTTTACTTGATTATGAGGTTTCTTTTGGTTGGTGTGGGACTGATGGTGTTTTACGGGCAGGCCTTCTCTGAAAATTTTACTGGCTTAGAGCTGGAAGATGGAGGAGGACGTGGCACATCAGGTATCTCCTTTCTTGTTACAGTGATCTAATTTATTCTGGCACTTCCCACTAAAGCTTGCATTCAAATATTTGATGTTGGTATTTGGAGAACATAGCAGACATCTCGAAAAGGTATACATTGTTTAATATGATATCATGGGGCACATTCAGTGATACAAATAGTCTGTGTATTACTTGAAAATGATGCTTTTACTCATTATGCAAGATATAAATTGTAATCAGTTTTTATGGAATGTGTATTTTTAGTTCATCAATGAGCTCTAAAGTTAATGGAGTGTTTATCTGATGTTTACCCGTTATAAACAGATACTGTTTACTCATTAATATGTTTGTGTTTTTTGAACTGAAATTCATTAAAAATGTTCTTAGCAATCATAACACATTAATATCCACCTGCAGGATCCCATTGGGAGAAAAGGCTTCTGATGAATGAGATTATGACGGGATCAGTGGATACAAGATCTGTAGTTTCAAAAATGACATTGGCTCTATTAGAGGATAGTGGATGGTACCTGGCTAATTATAGTATGGCAGACCATCTAGATTGGGGTCGCAACCAAGGGACAGAGTTCGCTACCTCCCCTTGCAATATCTGGAAGGGAGCATACCATTGCAACACAACACAGTTGTCGGGTTGTACATATAACAGAGAGGCCGAAGGGTATTGCCCAATCGTAAGTTATAGTGGAGACCTCCCACAATGGGCTCGTTATTTTCCACAGTCTAATAAAGGTGCATTTCTATTCTTTTTAGTTTTTCCCGTTTTGATGGTCGCAAGTAATTGTTCTTTTGTCCACTGTTTACTGCCCATAATCATGCAGTCAGAGATATGTTAAATCTGATATATATTGATAAGTAAAGAAATATATCAAAGGGCAAAAACCCAAAGAAACAATACAAGAAGGCAGCAAAAGCAAAAACTACCCTACCCAAAAATACAAGAGAGAACCTAGAAAATCAACTACAAGAAGAGAATTACAATCCAATTATCCTATCCCAAAAAATTATCTCTCAAAAAAAAAAAACTATCCTATCCCAATCATTTACCAACACGTACCTTCATGAATTGTTACAATCCTTATAACTGGAAGCCGAAAAATAAACAAGCTTTTTGGCCTTTGAGAAAACTCTGATAGGGTTCAGCGTTGTTGTTGAGTGCCTGGTGTTTCTTTCAAAGCCAAAGGGACCAGACCATGTCTGCTGAGACAAGATGCCGAGTCTCTCTTCCTTTGAGAAAGTGGAAGTTCTCCAAACCCAAAGGAGACTCTTCAAATATTAGATAGTGAGGACTGTCTGTAGACAAATATTAGGAAATGTAGCTGCCTGCAGTTTCCAAAGTCAAGCTTGATGGAATCTACCAATCAAGATCTCCTTGGATGTTGGGTAGATCCAAGGGCTCCTGGAGGCTAAGCCATCTCGTTAAGGAAGCCTCTCTCTTGCCTCATCCTTGAATATCTCGTTTTATTGGATTCCAAAAGAGGCCAACTCAATGGCAGATGAATTAGTTAAAAGAGGGTTCCATAGGGAGTCCTTGTATTATGACACTGTAAATGACAATACCACTATTATCATTCTCCCTTTTATGAAATCTCCATGTTATTCATCAAAGGAAAAAAAAAAAAGATCTCCTGGGATGCAAATCATTCTTATCTATAAAATAAATAAATAAATCATCCTGGTTGGAGGATTGTAACTTTCTTGATTTGTTCAGTGGTCTTGTCAAAAAAAAATCTGTTCAGATGAAGGCCAACATCTAATAGGATTGATTCTTGAGCTAAAATATTTGCTAGGTGGGATCACATCAATGTTGTGTCTGGCCTCTTGTGTTGGAGCAATACCCATGGTAATTTTCTTTTTGAAGACCATAACCATGTGGAGCTTTAGCCATCAGCTAGCCTAACACAATTCAAGCCCTTTTTTGACTCACCAATGTGCCCACTACGGTGTACTGACATGGATTCAACTCCTCTATTGGGTTGTGATGCATGTGACCAACCCACAAGCTCTTTCATTATGTTTCACCGTGATGCTCATACCACTTGTCGGGGACCCAGTATCATTGAGGCTCATTAGCTAATGCCATGTTGCACTAGTGCAAAATCCTGTCACAAGCCAGCCATTTTACCAGGCCACCTACAATGCCATTTTAAGGTCATCTTGAGTGGCCATGGTGGCTTGCCAACTCAGCCACGATATACTGAATGCACAACACGCTTAAATCAGCATCCTTAAGCTGATCTTAAGCCAATGAGGCACCCAACAACTAACATTGGCATTGATATGTATCTCAAATAGCCATAGAGCCTAACCAACTCCACTTCCAAGTACTGAAGGGTGAGCGGGTCTATAGCAAATCCCCAGGCTGCCACCCAAACCATCAATGCAACTGACAACTATATCGCTTACCGAAGGTATTATGTGCCACATGCAAGGTGTCACCTCAAAGCCTTGGTAAATGCTCCTTTGATCGTTATAGAACTTGCCAAATTTATTGCGCACATTGCATGCTAGTGGCCAGTGAAAATCGAAGTCTTGAGCTCAAGTCACATGCACAATGCTTCCTTCTGGAGCCCCCAAGCTACCTTTGGTCCTATCAAGGAAAGCCTGCAGCATGGCCACAACACTAACCACAAGGGGGGTTGGGCACACCTCCTGTTACATGTTAAGCCTTTAGCAGTTTGTCAAAAGAAAACGGCACACTATACAAAAAATAATTTTTTCCTTTTCGAAAGCCATGTAGTTTTGATTCATGAACCGTCTGAATGTACTACAATCTTCTCTTAACTCAGTGTCCAAAAATGCCCTAGTGTTGTTGCCCATACCCCATTCCTGTGTGGGCTCCAAACAACACCTTTATGGGGCATGTACCTACTTCGACCTCACAAGGACCAAAGCAACACCACAGTACATCATGACCATGTTCCAAGGCCTATCGAGGCTATCAAATGGTCCACCATGCCCATTGCAGATCACCCCAACCTGCCCCATCGAAAGACATACTGTTTATCTGTGAAAAGCAAATCCTAATATTCTGTTTATAGGTTTTAAGTGCTGTCTATAATACTCAAATTATAGGTTGACCCATGTATATTTAAACTTTGAAACATGTACAGAGTACGTACAAACACTGGCAAATCATTGTTCATTAATGATTGGTTGATATTGTTATAATTTTGACTTATTACTGACTAGCTGTTTTGGCTGGTGCAGGTGGGCAGTCATCATTGGCTGATTATTGCACCTATTTTGTGGCTTATTCTGATGGCTCATGTACAGATACAAATAGTGCACGGGCACCTGACAGAATGTTGGGTGAAGTGCGAGGGAGTAGCTCCCGGTAAGATATGCTCTTGGAAATTCGTGGCTCACACCGCAAGCCTTGGTATTGGCTGATGGCTTTTCTGTAATTGATTATATAGGTGCATGGCTTCATCTTTAGTGCGTACTGGATTTGTCCGAGGATCTATGACCCAAGGGAATGGTTGTTATCAGCATAGATGTGTAAACAATTCATTAGAGGTATAATTCTGTGTGTTTATGTCTGCATAGTGATTTCTTTATACAAATAATTAAATGATCTAATGTGCTTGAAGGATCATGGTTGGATCTTGCACACTAGTGAACATGTGCCCAAAGAGAATATTAAAAAATAGAATCATCTTCAGTTCCCCAACCTGCAAGAATTTTTGAACTTTTCATGTTTCTCCCTTTTTGATTTTGTTCATGTATTCTTTAGGTTGCTGTTGATGGCATGTGGGTAGTATGTCCTGAGGCTGGCGGACCAGTTCAATTTCCTGGTTTCAATGGTAACTCTGCAGTTGTAACTTTCTTCTTTTGGGTGTGTGTGGGGGGGTGGGAGGGGGGAGATCAGTGAAGAAGGTGATACCTGTTGTTTATTTCTCTAATCCTAATAGCTTCAATGTGTTCCTGTGCAGGTGAATTAATCTGCCCAGCTTACTACGAACTTTGTGGCATCATGCCATCTTCTGTATCTGGTCAATGTTCCAGTTCATGTAGTTTTAACGGAGAATGTATCGAAGGAAGGTGCCACTGCTTTCTTGGATTTCATGGTCATGACTGCAGTAAACGTGAGCCCCAACCATGTTCTTCCTGTCACTGTAGATTGCTTTCAGGCTTGATAATGAATTGTGAAAAACATGCAATCACAACATGTGTTCATTGGATTCATCTGAGCTTACCTTCTAGGAGGGTTTTTATAAAAAAAAATCATGAAAATTTTTGTCCTTCCCAAAAACTCACCATCATAGAGAGAAGTCAAATGCCCTACATTTTCTTAAGTTACTGGTTTTCTTTTCCTTCAAATTTCGGAAAAGACACATCAAACTCTTTCCTATTCCCTCAATGCCCTCTTTTTCATTTAGTGCTGCTATGTATATACAACATGAGCATCTGGTATTGTTGCTTTTGACCTGAAATAAAGGTTGGTATTTGTTAGGCTCCTGCCCAAATAAGTGTAGCGAACATGGAAAGTGCCTCCCTAATGGGATCTGTGAATGTCAAAGAGGGCGTGCTGGCATTGACTGCTCTACAGGTAATATTTCCCTTTTGAAAGTTTGTGTTGGTTTACTTGTTCTATTGTTTTGCTTACTACGAAAATATCCATTCAGTCTATGTAGCTTTCATGTTCCTTCATCCATGAATGGATAAAAAAGTAAATATTATCAAACTGGTTCTCCTTGTTTGGAGTGAGTTTTGTTTTGAACTACCAAAAAAACAGCCTGTGTGATCTGCACTTTTCAATAAGTGCGGCAGCTCTGCTGAAATATGGGTCGTAATGCAAATATATATCATTTAGAGCACCTCAGATTTGGTGTGACCCCTAAAGTTAGCATAAGTGAGACTGACATTAGGGGCTGACACATCAGCGCCATATGCTTTTCACTTTTTTGGTGCTATGTGTTGGCCCCTGATGTTGGTCTCACCTTAGGCTCACCTCAGGTGGTCGCACCAAATCCTGAGGGCATTTGGAGTGTCCCATTTGCATGATTATGGACATGGTCTATTCAAGAGGTCACCCACTTGTTACATACGCACCATAAACATCATTAAAATAAAAAACCTTACCTGTCATTAGGGCAAGTAGCATTGCATAATATCTTTAATGAAAGCATGAGAACACATAAGAGTGGTTGTGCATGATATGCAGCTATTTGTGACGAACAGTGCAGTCTGCATGGTGGGGTCTGTGATAATGGAATTTGTGAGTTCCGCTGCTCTGACTATGCTGGCTATACGTGCCAGAACAGTTCCATGCTCCTCCCTAGTCTTTCGGTTTGCAGGGACGTTTTGGAGAGGGATGCAGTTGGGCAACACTGTGCTCCTAGTGAACCTAGCATATTGCAGCAGCTAGAAGCAGCTGTAGTCATGCCCAACTACAACCGGTTGATTCCAGGTGGTCGGACATTGTTTAACATCCTTGACAATGGTTACTGTGCTGCAGCTGCGAAGCGGCTAGCATGCTGGGTAAGTTCCTGTATTTTATTCCTATTTCATTTTCTCCCCTTTCTTTTAATGTCAATGAAATTGTAGGGGCATGGTGGTGCCATTGCATCTCTTCAACTAATCTATGGATGTATCTGAAGATCAGTGATGTAGGATCAAAGCAGCAAAGATTAGTTCAAACATTGTTTAACTAGGAGACGGGTTAAAGGAATCCACCTTGGAATCCACCAAAAGCAAAGAACAATATTTCATAAATTAGTTTTTAGTATTTTGTATTATCATCCCATCTCCTCTAAATAAACCTTTCTTTTTTTTCTTCTGGTAAATCGCTCTAAAGAAATCTTAAACCGCTAAAAGACTTCTAATAGAAATAAACTTTAACTATATACACTAATCCCATAATATTATGATACAGTGTTACTATTTTGATTTTCTCAAGTCACCTCAGATTTACAAGATCTTAGTCTCTTTGGGAAAGATAACTCAATAACCTTTCAAATAACACCAAAATCAAAATCATTCAAAACGGATAAGATTTGACTTACCAAAACAAGGCTCAAAGAAAAATTATGTGAGTTGATCTTTCACTTTTTTACAAATTAAATAAAACCTAATCCACTCAAAATGAACTTAACTCCCTAAATTGATGAATAATGAACCCAAATTAAAAAATGTAACCAAATAAAAATTTAAACTTAAAGAATCAAAATAAACCCTAATCTTGAATAGACTGTTTCACGTCCCTCATCAATCAGGCTGCCCAACAGTGGGCCACAGCCCAAGATCTCACCAACTAATTTTAATTGTCTGATTAGTGGCTTGTGGAATGGTCCATAAGAGTTTAATGGTTTACTTATTTTCATTGATTGGATGATTTAATATGATTAAGATGGATTATCGTCCATGGTGCCAAGCACCGCACTCTAGCGTCTGCATGCTATTTACTGTAGTACTTCTTACTGCTCATGGTGACAATGGTAATAACTATTTTCATTTTCATTTTGGTTTGTGATTTGTCAGATATCCATACAAAAATGCGACAAGGATGGTGACGACAGGCTTAGAGTATGCCACTCAGCATGCAGGTCATACAATGCAGCTTGTGGAGCGTGTCTAGACTGCTCAGACCAGACTCTTTTCAGCAGTGAGGAGGAAGGTGAGGGGCAGTGCACAGGCTTTGGTGAGATGCGACCATGGTGGGTCCGTCGCTTCCGAAGCTTCTATTCCTTGTAACAGTAGCATTTGGGGAATGCGTGTAAAATATAGGCATATGTATTTTTTTTATTTTTTTGTCTTTTTCTTCTTTTTATGTAATTTTTCAGGGTTTAAACGTAGGAAAGGTGGCACATGTTGTACGTGCACCTTATGTAGGTTTTCCTTCCACCCTGATAAAAAAAAAAATCCTTGAAGAAGGATTGGGTGGTATTTTTACGGAGGTTTTGGCTTTCAAAGGGAAAGTCATGAAGTAACAAAAGAAATGAAGTGAAAAGAAAAGGCAAGGGCCAAAAAAAAAAGGGCTTATGTTTGAGATGAGTGAACAAGGAGATTGACCCAAGGCTTCAAGGATGCGCCTTGGAGCTTTCCTGCATCTATCTTGTAATTCCATTCCTTTGCTTGTGGCTAATGTATGTGTTTTCTTTACTAGAGACTTACTTTGTTGATGAATTGAGTAAATAGGATTTTGTTGTGCATGCTTTCATGAATCATGAAGCTTTTTTTCTCGCAATCGATCTGCTTTTTCTTTTTCTTTTTCTTTTTCTTTGTTTTTGGCAACTATTACAATAACAAAAAAAGTCAAAAACTGAGAAGCTTTCAAAAAATGTTGTGTACAGTCCATGGACAATGAGACAGATCCCCATTCACCATTTGAACCGCCAAGAAGGGAACTCCTTGGCCAGCTTGAGACCCAACAAATTAGCATCTATTTCGGCAACATGAGGATCACATCCACTATCCTGAAGAACTGCAGAACCTAACTAATGGCCTTCGTCAACAAGAATAATTGCTCCCCGTCCGACGTTAATTTTCTTCCAACTTTTCTTTGGCGGCTGCCAAACAAAAAATCCCCAATGAGTTGCAAAAAGGGGATGTGGTTCTGTAGGCTGGGAGCTGCACAGCTCCAGGTATCTTAGGGGACGTCAAATGCAGTATTAGAGAATAGAAATCTATTTTTTTTGGGCACCATATAAACCATCATGCAAGAAATATATGCTGTAACATTTGATGTCCAAGTTTTTTTGACTGCCATCTGATTTTAACCCAACCCACTATCCATTCCGAGAAGGAGCTGACACTATCCATACGAGAAGGGGAGTAAAGCACTCCATGCTTGCTTGGCTTCATGGCATCTGACAATACAATAAAACGTACTCTCGTCGATTTCATTACAAATGGGACTGATGGTAAGACTACAATTGGGCCGGGCTCGACTAAGCTTGGACAAACTTAATGACATCTGGCTCGGCCCAAAATAAGTAACAATATAGCCCAGTCCAAAAGTAATTAAAAAACTTAATTATATCTCGAACCCAGTCTGGCCTGGTCCAAAAATAATTAAACACCCACCATTGATCTATTTTTCATCCAACCAGCTATATTCATAAAACCTAAACTTAATTCCCTCTAAAAGAGAGTGGATTGTATCTGCTCCTTTTAACTAACGCTCCTCTCCACCCCATGTCAGGGGACGGAAACATCAGCACCGACAAGTGATTTTCACTTTTTGGGGGGCTGTATATCACTTGTTGGCACTGATGTGCCCTCCCCCTGACAGGGTGAGGAGAGGGCCGTTAGATAAGAGGAGCAGATACAATCCACCCTCCCTCTAAAAAGATTAATAAAGTTGGCCCATGTGATATGTATTTAGCGTAGGGGCAATTATTGATCCAAAATTGAATGTGGAATGATTAGTTCAGGCAGCTGAAGCCCATTATTTTAAAAGGGGCTAAGTTTGGACAGACTGTTTCAGGACCAATTAGGGCCCAAACCAAGATTGGGCACACGTGAAAGTTTTGCTCAGCCCAACCTGACTTGATTGACAGCCCTAGCAGATTTGGTGAGATATTTCTAGAAAAAATGATTATGTCAGACGTAAATGGCAGTCCAGGCTACGTTACAGGCCCGCTACATGAAAGCTTTAACATTATTTGGAATCATAAAATGCCAAAGTTTCTTCCAGAATCCTGGAGACGTATCCTCTAGTGCATATTTTTGGCATGGTTTTAAAATTCAGCCGATTCTGAGTCGGGACCGGTCCAATTTTAAGGCTCAACTCGGTACTCATAATGGATTGGCCGAGTTGAGACGGGAATCGGTCTGAATTGGTCTGAATTGGTTATGGATCGGTAGGATCAGTCAAGTTGAGTCGGGTGGCCATTTTTGAAGAAAAATCCAAAAAATAAAATAAAAAAAAAAGGAAAAAATTATTTAATAAAAGAATCATCTAAGTTATGTTATATTTGTAGATTTTGCATCCATATCCATTGATTTCAATATAGATTGTATTTTTTGGGAAAAAAAAAAGTATTAATTATTTAAGTATTCTGAAAATAAAAAAATAATAATTATATGAGCAATTTTTTTTCACAAATCATGATAGATGTATGACTTTGAAAATAAATGTTAGGAAATTTCCTCAATATTTTTTCATATAAATGTTGTTTTTTGTCATTTTATACTTTTAAAAAAATAAAAAATAGGTAAGAATTCTTTAAAAATTAAAAATAAGTTTTCTTTCTAACTAAAATATGTTTAAATGGCCATTCTTTTTATTTTTTTTCCCAATTATGTTTATATATATTTTGGGATTTTTTAGAAATTTTTCAGATTTTTTTTTCTTACAAAACAACTTTTTTTTTTTTTTTTTTTTGCACCAGATCAATTGAGTCAACTTGGAATTGGTCTGACTTGACCGATCCAACTCGGGAATCAGTCTTGACCAATTCTGAGTCCGATTCCACATTTTTAATCCATGTTCCCACCCTCTCAGCCCTTTCTCTCATTCTGCTCCTTTCTCTCTCTCTGTTCACGGGTCCTTATCACCAACTTTGTCTCTCATCAACCCCATACCCTGCAAACCCCCTCTTCGGCTTCCCCTTCTGCGCAAAAATGCAAGAGCCCCATCATCACTCTCATTCTTTCATGTAGGCCAAGGAAACTGTCCCTCTCGGCAACCTCTCCCACTCCCTCACCATCCCCATCTCCATCTCCCCCATACCTTGCAGACATATACCCCCATTCCTTGCAACCATGCTTCCCCCATCCCTCTATAAAACTCCCAACTCAAGCAAAGAAGAGGAGAGATCAAGAACGACCACCAGAGAGCTCATCCCTTCCCCCTTCTTTTTGAATATACATCCTTCTCAAAAGCCCTAGGGAAAAGGCCCTTAACTAATCTCAAGGAGGAAGAAATACCTTGAGGAATGATCACATTGTGAAGCCATCCAAAAACCCTTTCTCTGTTCTTTGAACCCTAATCCTTCTCATCTCTCATGGTCAACCCTTTTGAATCTCTAAGAAGTGAAGTTTCAGCCATTTTGGAGTGATAGACATTCCTTGTGACTAAGCCCCATCAGCCTGATTTCGACACCCCACTCTCCTCCAAGCCATAGCCCTTCAATCGCACTTGCACATTGAAACCATATTCAGTTGCATCTCTGAAACCCCACATTGCTGCACTATGAAGGTTGAAACGGTAGAAGAACGAGCCTAGAAAAAAGGAAAACCTTATGTCCTATTAGCATATGGCCACACATTTTGCACTTGCATTATGTTCTACAATGCTTTGAAAATTTTATTTATTTATTTATTTATTTTGGGAAGATTAACTGATATTTTTCATTTCTTTATATTATTGTCTTAGTGCAACATTAACTTGAATAGGTTTCATTTCGAGGTGTAGGATCTTTTCTTTAAGTAATACTAGTTTGTCTCTTCCTTCATCATTTGGAATTTAGGCCTCATGTGAGCCACCATGAGTTTGTTTTGAGAAGTAAGGTTGGACTGTGTTAGTGTGGAGAAATTGAAGGAGCACGTGCTATTTGCAAATCCCTCTTATACATAGAACAAAGTTAAAAACCGTGTAAGTTGTGTTGGATGATTCTTAGTTGTTAAATAAAACTACCGTAGTATATTAATTTATTGTTCAAATACACTACTTGGAGGATCATTTGTCTTAATGTCTTAGGTTTGTGGCTCAGATGATTTTCATTCATAAATGGTCAGGGTGTTGTTCGTATTCTTTCATCTTTGAAAAGTGGCTCTGTTGCATGATTATTTGGAACATGACTTGCAATCTTATATTTTACTGAAATTCAGCAAGCTAGGCTGCTTGATAGGTTAGAAACATGTTTAAAAATTAATTTCCATTGTAAAATTCTATTGGATAGTGTGGACATGTTGATAGGAAGTCATTCTTTAATACAAAGCAAGCTGATTTAAGATATATTATTTAGGCACAAATAACTTTACTGAATAGTTAATCAAAATAACTAGAGTTCTGTATTTTTTTTTGGAAGATGAGGTTGCTCACTTAGTTCTCTAGCCTTCAGTTAAGAACCTAGACAGTTGGAAGTGTAAAAGTAATTTCTTTGCAGCACTCCTCTTTATGTGGGATTGTTTGTCATGAGTACACAACCACTGAATGATAGTTTAGAACTGTAATGAAGTCTATTTTGGAGAGCTATTGTAATTGAATTGCTCATGCTATTTGGGGCTTTGTTTCAATGATAGGAAACTTAGGCAATCTATACATGTTTACTTAAGGATAGTATGTAATTAAGCATAACGAATGAATTTTAATTATTTTTGGAATATCCTTCTTTAGAAATGAGGTGATCATTGATTAGTTCAGGTATAAGGATTTTTTAGTTTATAGTGCGCATGCTCTCTTGTCATTGGTTAATCTAGCAAGCTAGATTTTGAACATTTGGTTGATTATAATTACAGTCCATGTTTTCTATTTGTAAGCTATCCCATAGATTGGTTGTATTTTTTAAATGGGAGATGACTGCATTTATTCATTTTGTAATGTCCTTGAGCTGCCTATAAGTTATTGGTTTTGGTTTCTTTTATTGTTTTGTTATCTGGATTTATGTAATCTATCAAGAAGACCCATTGAGCATCCATTCTTGATGTCATACTAGCAATGGTAGCAGTAGATACTGCTCCACAAGCTAGCTATGGTACCAGCAGTAGTTGGTAACAAGACCAACTAAGGCAGCAACAACAAGTACTACACAGACCAACTTTAGAAGTGTATATATATATATGTGTGTGTGTGTGTGTGTGTGTGTGTGTGTGTGTGTTAATTAGACACTTAGTTTTGCCATTTGTGTACATCTCTCTAATCATCAATGGGTTAAACCAGTTGTACATAATGTGAAATATTTTTTGATCTAAGAGTTTGTAGTTTTGCTAGACATGCTCATTTAATATTCTTTGTGCTAGTCAAGTACCTGAATTGCTCCTCTGTTTTATATGTTCTTATTGTTTACATGATGGGAAGATTAGTGAGGTGAGCTCTTTTGTCTATCCTAGTATCCACTACGAGTTTTGTGCAAGTTGAAGAAGTTTTAGGAATCTTCTTATGGTAGTTGCCATTAGATATTGATCTAGGATTTAGCATGCTCCAAAAGTATTGTTTGCTATCAATTTTGACAATTGAAAATTAACTCAAATTCTTTGGTATAAGTAAAGTAGAAACAAAACCTGATGGATCTTGGTCACCTATATTTCTTCAACATTGAAATCTATGGATTTTTGTTAATTTTGTACATGGATTTCATGTGCCACCTAGCTCAATTAAATCTCAAGTGTCACTTGGGACCGAATTGAATTCTTCTACTACGGGTACAAGAACAAATTTCTATCTTTTAATCATCATTTACTTATTTATTTACAAAGTTTATTAAGAGTGACTATATGCTAAGTTAAGTCAACTCATTTAATGCTTTCGTTAAGGGAATTTCAGTTTCTCCATTGGTCGCAATTGCATAAAGATCGAACATGGGACTTGTGTTTAGCCGCAACTTTTCTGTTGATGGAAGTCCTTACTCTCTTCTGATTGCAGCACGCTATTAGGGAGTATTTTCAAGTTGTTTTGGTACGAAGATCACAAAGTCATTTAATTTGGCCAAGAATTGTGTGAGAATGCTTTTGTTGAGAACGGTGTAAGAATCTATTAAAACGTGCCACGTAGCCGAGGTCTAACCATGGTTTTCAAACCACAGTTTACAAATTACAGTGGGACCCACCTGACTTCATCTCCTCCTTGACAGAAGCCCCAAACCAACAAAAGGGATAAAAAAACCCTAGTTCATGAGATTTGTCCATTTCTGCCCTATCCCACCGCCTTCTTCACCAGCGGTTCAGGATCACCGGCGAAGGAAATGACGGTGAGGTCATCTCCTTGCTCTCCTTCTTCACCTCTGACAGCTAAGTGTGTAGGCCTACTTTCACCAGCGACTCCATCAAGTGGTGAAGTGTCTGAATCTTTCTCACTATGACGGCAGTCACTGGCGATGCAGTGACTACCCTTGTTCAAACGGTCAAGCGGTCAAGGTATTTCATCCTCCATAAACATCTCATTCTATAGATCTATTAAAAACCTTAACATTTCTACAACAACTAGTTGGGTCTCATTTGGAAAGATGGCATCCCGTGGAAAATAATTAGGTAAAAATGAATCTCGTGAGAACTGTGAAAACGACATCAGGGCACTGATGCATAAGCCTCTCTGGTTGGGTCTCATATGGAAAGATGGTGTCCCTGTGGAAAAATTAGGTGAAAATGAATCTCGCGAGAATTGTGAAAACGACATCAGGGTGCTTATGCATCAGCCTCTCTGGTTGGGTCTTGCACAGTTCTCACAAGTTTCGTTTGCACATAATCCAAGCACTTTCCTAGTTTTTCTCCTCCCATTAGTTTCCCCTTTGTGTTTGCCTTCCACTAGTAAAAGTAAGATCTTCTAAACAACTTAATTTCTAAGGAAAATCTTTAGGTAGTCCTAATACTATCAGACATATGGTAGTATTTAGTACTTCATATTAGACAAATGCTATATACCTTATTTTATATTAATCTTTCAATCAGTTCGACAATCTAAGATGCTTCTTACATGAAAAATTAGCTTGATTGGATGATTTCAATTTTTAGTTTAAACGGACCACTCTCCTTTGTGAACAACTGTCCTCCTTTTATGTACTGGCCAAAAAGAATCCACGGGTTAGAAGCTTAAGACATTTGATTGGACCAATTTTTGGGCATCTATAGTAGTTAGTGTTAATAAATAGATAGATTGCCCAAATTCCAATACAAATCACTAGAGTTTACAACTTATTAACACATTTTACTAAAGTTTACAACTTCTTAACACAGTTTACTAAAGTTTACAACTTATTAACACATTTTTATCTAAACTTCAGCCTTTTTATTAATTTTTGAGTAAAAACTTCAACCTTGTTTAGAAACGAACAATTTTGCAGAGGTAAACAACAGATGATGTTTATTTTGCATTACTAAGGAATTATTTTTTTAAACCTTCAGTAGCATTGACGCAGAATTTAAATATTTGACACCTTTGTTGCTTCTTCAGTGAGTCAGAAAACCAACTTCTGTCCACAATGTCCTTTGAGCCAATTTGTGGTTTACAAGAACCAAAACAAGCCAACTGAAAAGTTTATCCAAACACAATTTAGTTACTAAAGGTGCTAATAACTGAGGTGTAATAACCTTTGCAAATGAATCCCAGCTCAAGTGATAGCCCACAAGATGGAGGGCCACAAATGCACACCAGTCAAATAAATTGTAGAAATTGGTCTCTTTAAGGTCAAGTTTAAAAGTCCTTAACACATGTTCTCATCTTCTAATCTTCAAATTATTGGGAAAGTTTTTATATTATGATGATGTTCAAGCAAATTTGTCGCCTTTGAAGGAACAAATTTCTTAATTGAAGCATGAAATTTCAATATTGAAACCATTGTCACATGAGGTTTCAATGTTGAAACAAGATGCCGCGATTAGGGAGTAGAAGCTGCAAAATTTTATACATATAGTGTATATTCTAACTATAGTAGTAATTGTATTAATTATACGAAAATGAAAAGACACTACCCGTGTATTAATTTTTTAGTAGTAATTGTATTTATAGTAAAGACACTTATAGTGAAGTAAAGACAATTATTTCTGCTTGGCAATGGTTTCTACTATCCGTGTCTCCTAGAATTGTTCTTTCTCTTTTAGTCCTCATATGGTTTTCATTTTTCTGATATAAAGTTATAGATGTGATGAATCAGCACTATACCTATATTATTTAATATACTAAAACTTTGGAAAGCTCTTAGTTGTGATGTAGGTCAGATTGCCAAAAAAAAAAAATTCGTTGGTCAGTCTGTCAAATTATATAGATTTGTTTATTTGATGGATTTGTTAATTTAGCTTTAGGGTTTAGGGACAAGGTTTTTTTGTTGGTCTGAATATCTGCTAATTCTACTTGTTGAACTCTGCTACAGAGTGTATTAAGTGATGCAAAGTGTCTCAGAGGACATGGAGTAGAGAAGCTCATTAATGGTCCTAAATTTCACCCATTTTATTTGGAAGGTAGATCCATGTGCACAGTGCACATAAGAAGGATAAATAATCAGCTTTCCTGAAAGAAAAAAAAAATCCAATGAAACTTTAGCAAACATATAAACTGAGAGATGCTTGTCATGAGTATACCATATACTATGTCTCCACCTTATAGACTGAGAGATGCTTGTCATGAGTATACTATTGCTCCATCTTATAGACCGAGAGATGTTCGTCATGAGTATACTATGGCTCCACCATATAGGCTGTAGAGAGGAGATGTCACAAGTAATGGCACCACCAATAGGGCTGTTAATGAGCTGAGGTTGCTGACTTAGTTTGGGTCAGCTTGTCTTGAGTTTGTAGAGGTTGGATGTATCTCCATCCTCTTAATCGTCATATTCCAAATAGATGATGTGTTAATAGAAACTAGCCAATTCCACAAACCAAAGTGCCAGCCAACTCACCTAAATTATTCACTTGTCCAATGCCAAACACCACTGATGCAGTATATTCCCATAAAAGAATCCATATTTAAATTGTAGGGCTATTTGTTATTTTTAATAATCTTGCTATTAGTGGAGTCTTAGAATTCCATGCTCCATGGGATTACCAGACCATAGTCAAAATTACAAGAGTTCATTTGAACAATTCCCATTGAGCAGAACTGTACATATTCATGTTCTAGCTCAGGTCCTTCTTTACACTCCTTTTGTTACTTAGTGGATTCTCCCTCCAACTAGCTTGTACAGATTTCTCTTGTTTTTTTGGTTTGATTTGAATTTATTAAGAAAAATTGTGTTTATGATAGTACGTAACAAGGTTTACCCAAGGTATGGATGTGAGTTTGGTGGTGTTCCCAAGGCACTGATGCTTCAAAATACTGCAAAGCGGAGATGTGTGATATGGGTTCCTTTGGTGTAAATGAATTTAATTTCTTTGATTTTTTTGTTGTTGTTTGGTTATGATATTTTCAACTTTAGAATGTATATAAACTCATACCTCATTTTTTATTGTTTCATTTATAATTATGATTTATTTGAAATAATTTTGTTCGGTTATGATATCAAACATGCAGATGGCAATCATTCTTCGAAAACTCTTTAATGTTCTAAGGGACTGTAGATGCATATTAGACAATTTTAGAAACTGTGCATATTAGACAATTTTAGCAACTGTGCTATCTCTTGTAGCTTGATATGCTATTTCCCTCCTTATAGTGAAGAAGCCTGATTTTGCTAGGTAACTTTGTTAGTGTCAGAAACATTACAGGGAAGCACTGGTCCTCTAAGGTGGGATACATCAAAACCATCTCTTGCCTGGGGCTAAAACCCATCTCATCAACTAAACCAGTACCTGACCACCCCACCAAACAAAAGCATATTAGAGCTACAGATGATTAATTGTTTATTTATCTATAACAAATGGTATTGCAGAAACTAAGAGTGTAAAACATAGTTCAGAATGATTTAACAAATGGACATTTAAAATTTACATACCAAAACACTATTAAACAAAATAATTTACTGGAAAATTTTCCTTTACATCCCACAACCACAAAGTGCTATCTGTAGATGCAGATGCAAGCTCATTGTTAGACAAGAACTTAACATATGAAACAGCTTTCCTGTGTCCACTGAATACATGGAGTGTATGGCTGTATTTTCTGCAGAACCAACCTGCACAATTCCAAAAGATGGCTTAATTAATTCACGACATTCATATGGTTGAGTCTTAGAGAAAGAAAAGGAAAAAAAAAAAGTGAGTTTTAATAAAGGGGTCGAGTGGGGGTATGATTGTACAGAACATTGGAAAAGAAAAGTTTTCACAGGTGAGATACGAAGACTTTTGGGAAAGAATGAAGTGAGTTAGAGAGGATGCCAGGGGGAGGGGGCAGTTAAACAATGATGGTGGAAGTAAAAGTAAGATATGGAAAGAAACAAAATTTGCATACTTTCTCAAATATTCCTGCTTTGTGCACAAAACTTTAACATGCTTGTCACAAAGACCATAGCTGCACATTACGAGGTTAGTCTAAAAAGGATGGGAAATACCAATTGAAATTTAGCAAACATCTTAATCCTAAATTATATTAGAGATGGTGCCTCTACTTGCTTTAATTGTACATTGCACCAGCACTTCCCTTGCACCCTGTGTCTAGTCCTAAGACCCTTGCCTACAAACTCATCCCATTTTTTTAGAGAATTTTTTGCCAATACTGTGACATGTTTTTGAATTCATGTATTAAAGAAGTAGGGAACTGGCCATCGACTAATTCAAAAAGAACTAACACAATGATTCTTTTGACTGACATACAAAAAGAAAAGCAAGAAAAGATTCAACCAAAAAAAATGGAACAGTGGACAAAATGTGCCCTGACTGACAGCTCTTCAAACAAAAGGAATTGGAAGAAGTAAATCGAAAAAGTAGCATAACAAATGTCACAAAAATGTGAATGTAAGGAAAAATTATGACATAAACAGTAAAACTGACCTAAACGAGGCCACGCACTATATGGGACAAGGTTTCGGCTCAAATCAGTCCCAGGCCCCTAAATGACAGAGCCTCTTGGCATTCTGCTTCAAACAATGTCAAACCAAGCATTTAACTGAGAACTTCAAAAGATGCTAAAATCAAATAAAGGGAGAAAATAAACAAACAAAATAACACTTAATTTAGAACATTAGGATTCAAAGTAAATTTCCATAAATAGAATTTACAATGACAAAAAACACTTAAGGGACTTTTACCTTTTCCCAAAAAACCACAAAAAACCCCACTATATCATACATTGCAAAAAAAATGGTCTAGACATGTCACCAAAAAAATTGTCCAAAGAAATACGCTGATTCAAAGATGTGAACAAAATCCTTGCGTAATCCATCACCTTGCAATCAATACCATGACGTCTAGATATTATGGGTTAACTTAGAAGAATAAATTTCATGTTAGAAAATTAGAAAAAATGATAGTCTAAGTTATACCTTTTCCTTAAAAAACATAACAAAAATCATGGCCAATTTAGGGTCGCCATGGAGGTCTCTCCATTCTTATGTTTGCTTGTGCAAAACCTGTTTCACAATAAAGTTAAATATATTTGGGTGACATTATCCAATATATAGTTGGTTGAAATATATTTAGGAGTAGTCAATAAACTAAATTGTTATATTTCATAATGTACCATAACTATTGACAGTGATAAGTGGTAGTGCACACTCTCCAGGCTCTACCATTTCTGGTTGCATCCTGAAGACTAATGATGCCTGAATAAATAAGTTATATATGAATACAATAAAAGATAAATAACTTATGAACAAAACATATATTTGGGTGAATACAAGTTACCTGAAGATGTTGTTCTTGTTGGTTCATAAGAGGTTGGTCCATAGACAAAGTAGGCAAATGTGCATTTTGGTTCATAAGAGGTTG
>JAOXJP010000012.1:8435491-8448857 GCA_025762735.1 Platanus orientalis | reverse complement strand
GTTGGTAAAGTTTGTGGGTGTTGCACCACAGACCTGGGTTCAAAACCCATCTTCACCTACATTTACCTACAAAAAAAAAAAAGGTTGCAATAAGATCTGTAGCCTTGTTTGCCTATCTAAAGGTGTGGGAAACTCCAATGGATCTAAAGCAATATTATTTGAAAGTATTGATGTCTCAAAATGGTCCAGAAAGTTCATCGGGGATCTATTGTTCCTAAAATAATATTACGGTTTTAGTTCCCCTTTCAATCAAACCTCCTCAAAACCCAAGTCAAGAGTAATATGTTTTTCTCCAACCATACAAGCTTGATCAATATGATTGGCTTCTCCATACAAAATCCACCTCAAGGCATCCCTAGTGAACATAAGCACCTAGAAGTGACATTAAACAGGTAGCAGTTGACTCTACAATAGGTACAGGAAAATATTCCATAGGATTAGTTTAGGGAGGAGAGCCTAGGTAAGCCCCAGTATATGATGAGTTTCATATCCAGCATAAATACTACAATTCACCAGTATGTCATGGTCTTGCTTAAACAGGTACCTCACATTTACCAAATAATAATAAAAAAGGAATGAGTCTCATCTGTTTACAAACTCAAGGAAGAAAAAATAATCACCCCTATGAAGGATCCGTGCTGTAATATTAGGCTCAACACGTGAGTCCAACCTCCACAACTTTCACTTGAGATCTCAAATGGCCAAGCCAAGAGCATGAGTATTTCCAATTTTATCAGGTGCACAACAAATATAATTGTAGAGGATATGCATGACTAATGATACACATTTCAATTTGGTTTTATACTTATTTTCTTAACCAAGCAGGTTCCAACTTTTCTCTTCTTGGTGACTATTAAATGGGACCAAAGTCAATAAGATATAACTGGTAACAGACCAAGGTAGATGTTGTGGACAAAAAAGAGTTCAAAAAGCAGTGCCATTGGAAGGATCTCAAAATCTGAGAGATAACTATTGAATCTGCTATGACTATAGGAATAGGAATGGATTTGATATAACCACATAAGACGAGACGATTTAGATGAAACATCAATAGACTCCAAATATATCAAATATTTTGTTGAGAGAATTACTATTGCACCCACAGATCTCTTAGCCTCCTAAGACATGAAGGATTAGATGAGGCCTTTTCTACATCAAAATTAGGAGAATGCCAAAAGAGAAATACTGCATCAACCCATTACTCAGAGGGCACTTTTAATAATGGCCTTATAGTAAAGATAATGTTTAATAGTCGCCAGTACTCAAGGGACACTATGTACCATTATGGTGATAAACCATTATAACACTGTTATTAATGGTTAGCATTCATTATCAAAATCATGAGATTAAGTTATCTTTACAAAATAACAAAATCCAGTGTCCATAAAAAAGTTAGAACTTTATCAAACTCAATTTCAAGAAACATAATTAGAAGTCAGAGAAGAAATAAAATGAACACAACAAGGTGACAAAAAAATATTACTTATACAATCTTGACAAGAAGCTATCTTGAGGTAGCCAGAACTTACCGATCTAATCACTTCATAAAGCTACTCATAACTCTAATCACCATTTGTTGTAAAGCCGTCTAAATAAATATTGTAAACTTCTGTAAGATCAACAGAGCTCACAGTCCATACATGGCCAGGTAATGCAAGTGGAAGAATGCCATTTATCGCTTCAGTTTTCTCTTCTACGACAGCAGCCTCTCTCAGTTTGCCTTCTTTCCAAAGACTTTTCACTAGTAATGCTTTTGTGGCAGCATCTGGCATCAAATTTGAGTTCCTCATGTCTTCAAAAACTCTCAATGCAAGAGCCGCTCTCTCATGCTTACAGTAAGCACGGATCAGAATCTGAAACATATAAACATCTGGATCTATACCACTCTGCCTAACCATTCCAAACAGCCTCTGTACCATTCTCAAATCCCCTTCAAGTGCAAAGTATTGCATCAACCCACAAAATGTCTGGATATCAGGGAGAATCCCTGATAATATCATCTCTTCGAGTAAATCCATGGCATCCAAACCTCTCCTACACTTGACTAATGTCCGCAGGAGCGAAGAATACAAAAGCATTAAATTGGATTTTGACATTGCACTGCAAACAAGTTCAACATCACGGAAGATACTCAAAGCAGCATCTGCTTTCTTCGAAATGCCATAGAAATCAATGATCAATCTCATTGTGCTGAATGACAATTGAATTCCCTCTCTTTTGATCTTAAGGATGAGTTGTTCAACCAATTCAACATGCCCGTCACGTGCCAACATGACAATCATCCTTGATACAGTATAGATATCATGAGTAAATCCACCAGGCTGGCAAGCAACCCAACCAAAGAATTGCCACGCAGTCTCCGCTCTCTTGAAATTCCTAAGAATCTTGCAAACCAACCTGGTTGTCCATACAAATTTTGCATCATTTAGTGTTGAAACCTCGCTAGAATTCCAATCGCTCAATGCACTTGCCAGGGCACTTGGATCCAACCACGGTTTCAACAGAATTACATCTCCATAAGTTTCTCCATTATCATCATCATCATCCACATCCTCATTGCCATCACTACCATTGATATAAAACCCAACATTCCCAATTCTCTCATCCGGCAATAGTTCTCTAACAAAATCCTCAGCCTCCTCAACAAAACCTGCCTCCCACATACACTTCAATGACAACTGCATAGCTCGACCAGGCAAAATTCCATCATTCTGCATCTCCTTGATCAACATCTTAACCTCATCAAATCTCTTGCAATCAATGTATCCCTTGGCCAAAACAGAATACTGTCTTGATGTGCGCTTGATCCTCATCAAGGGCAATCTCTTGAAAACCTCCATGGCAGAGTCCAACTTCCCAGAACTTGCAAGATGCTCGATCACAACTGTGTATGTCCTCGAATTAGGATTTGTACCTTCACTAATCATCTGATAGAACATCTGTACAGCCTCTGAGTTCTTACCGTTTTGAGCAAAAAGATTCATGAGGATGTTATAAGACTCTGTACAGGGATGCCTCTTGCCACCAGGGAGGGCGTGTCTTAACTCATTCCAGACTTGGACCGCCAAGTCAAGGTCACCAGTGGCAGCATGCCACCTCAGGCGGTCCATGAAGCTGACTCGGGTGACATTTGTAAATTCACCGCCATCAATGGCATCGATTAAGTTTTGGAGTTCACTACTTCGGCGGGACCTGGCGAGGATTTTGGCAATAGCATGGAGGGTGGTTTGGGTATGTGAGAAATTCGGGAGAGTTTTCAGGGTTTCAACCAAGGAAAGGGCGGAATCCGGCGAAGGAGCAGACCGGAGGGCGTGTGTGACAACAAACGAGTCAAGGGCAGGATCATTTAGAAGGGGGAGGACCGAGTGTGGCGATTTGGATCGAAGACCAAGTCGGATTGAATCAATAAGTTTAGCTCGTTGGAGGTAGAGGGAGACTCGGTTAGTGACTGGGTCAGAGGCAAAGTTGCGAGTTGTCTTGGTTAGGAGCTTAGTTGAGTTTACTATCTGGTGATGGAAGCGACTGAGATGCATCGGTGCGGGCTCTAAAGCGAGTGCCCCACTGTTTGAAGGGTTGAGTTGAGAAATCTACATACAAAATGACTCACTTATTGCCCGTAAGAGCATAGCTCAAGACGGAAACGAAGTACTAAGAAATCCAGTATAGAACACGATTCTCCTGCATATTAGGATCCCTCCAAAGTAGCAGGCTTTCTGTAAAAACCTCATAACTGACATCGAGGTAACCCTGGGGAATAAGAACATGAATACAAAATATCATTTTTAAGCAGGCATTAAAACAAACATGTTACGTGCATTGCGTTAGAGGAATGTATTTCAACCAGTTTCGGGCGGGGGGCTGTAATGTAAACCTATCGAATTCGAAGCGAATGGTATGATATCCGAACGGATATAAAGAGAATTTGGGAAAATAAGAAGAAAAACAGAGGAAGAAAGAAAGAGAAGGAGAGAGGAGAAAAGAAGAGGAGGAGGAAGAAGAAATCAAGTAGAACTTACCTTCATCGGTGGCGACGCCTCTTTCTCTCTCCTTCGTCGGTTGCCGGCGACGCTTCTTTCTCTCCTTTTCTCTCCGACTTGCGAGGGTGAATATTATATAGGGAGCATTTTTTGGGTAAGTATTAAATAGGGAGTTGGAGAAGAGGGGCCCCGTCTGGTTGCCTTGAATTGTACAGAAAAGAATAGAAAAAATAATCTCACAAGAAAAGGAAAGAAAATAATCATCAGAAATACATGACAAAACCAACTTTTCATGGCAATCAGATAATTTAAAAATGATTTCATGAGAATTTCGTCATGAGAAATTTTCATGGCGACCAGATTGGGTATTAACTATTAAGGTATGGTGAGAGAATTTAAGAGTGGGAGAAGACTCACTTTTTAAGTCTATAGTATCACTAATACTAACACTTGTATAAAACTCCTACCCAAGTTGGAATTTTAAAATTTTTGTATACATATTTTGAAAAAGTGGGTAAGATACCTTAGTTGAGAGAAAAAGAAATAGTAGAGGGTAAATATGCCAAAAGGATTTTGTCAGCCTCCCTTAATGGACACTTGGTCTGCTGGGCATCAGCGAGTAAACATGTCAGCCTACCAAAAAGTGTAAATCACTTCTCAGCGATGATGTGTCCCTTGACACCCAGTAGACCAAGCTTTCATTAAAGGAGGTGGACAGAATCCTTCCTCTAAACATGGAGGGAGAGAGGAAATGTGGAATTGTCTATGTATCATTCTCTTAAAATTATAATAAAAACTCAATAAAATTCATATAGGCCGTCCAACTAATCAACCCTTTGCTTCAGTGTATATATTGAAATGAACACTATTTTATGGTTTTAACCCTAACATCCATTTGTATCCAATTTTAACTCTATTCACCCAGCCTTTGTGTGTAGTGTAGGACACAAAATCTTGGACAAAACATTTGTTCCCTAAAAAAACTCAGTTATATATAGCCTTATGTGTGGGGACAAGGTGGGGCAGCAAATTTGGGGACAAAACACAATGTCCCTAACAACAAATTTTTTTTTTTGTGCTAAAAAAAAAATATTCATTAAAAAGGGGGATAATATATCTCACTAGAAAAGGTCCAACCCTCAAAAGGGAGAATTCAAGTACAAGAATTTCTAATCATTTTTTCTCAACCCTTTTTCATATTAACAAAAGAATAGCCCCCATATCTATACAATTAAAAGCCCCAAAACACCATTTATCTCTAGCCTTAACAAAAAAACTTTAAAAACGGCTTCGGATAATTCTTAAAACATCTTTGGTTCCTTTTGAACCATAAAGTCCAACAAACTAAAGGACTAAAGGAAGAATTAATCATACTCCACAATTTGTATTACTAAAAGAGGAATGGCTTGAAAGCTTCCAAGAGAGCACTAATTGCAAAAAATTCATTAGAACTGCCCATGACATACTCCTCAAGAACCATGCACCATACTTCCCTTGCAAACATACAATGTATGGATAGTTGATCAATAGATTCTTCATCAAGATATCAAAGGGAACAAGCATTTGGGAGAATACCTTTAGAGATTATCTAAAGTAAGAATATTCCCTTAACATGCTACCCACAAAGAAAATAATAATAAATAACAGCACCTTGGAGGGAATTTTCAAACCCCAAATAGAGTTTCAAGAGAAGGAAGACAGTTCCATGTCCTCCAACATGCTATAGCAAAAACGAACAATGAATCAGCCATTTCCTCCTAGAGTCCATTTTCGCATATCCAATTTTTCCCAGTTGATATTAATTGGATTTAAATAACCAAACAAATAGGCCATTTCATCAATTTTCCAGTCATTTAAGCACATTCTTAAACAAATATTCCAACCGGACCCTTCCCTTTCATTCTCCAATAATTTGCAACCAAAGCATTTTTGTTACTTGCGATAGCATAAATAATTAGAGCTTTAACCATCAAGGGTTTTGGAATGCACCATTTATCTTTCCAAAAATGGGTGTGAGTTCCCAAACCCACTTCAATGGAGATTCCTTTTAAATGAGTCTAATTGATCCATGATAGCCTTCCAGCAACTCACACCATATGGTCTTCTAGACTTTTGATTCCTTGATGAAGCTAGCCCATACTTTTCCACAATAACCCTGCACCATAGGTTTTGTTCTTCATTCCCAAATTGCTACAACCATTTAGAAAACAAAACTTTATTCATTTCCCGAACTTTTCTATTCCCGAGACAGCCTATCTCTTTGGGAGAACAAACTTCCTTGAAAACCACCAATTGCATCCCCTTATTCTCTTTCCAATGGTCCCAAATAAATTGTTTTTAGCTTTTCTCAATTACATGAACAATTGAAGACGAAATCACAAATAAGTAGAGCAAACAATCAGGTTGGGTCGATATCAACCCGAACTTAGTTGCATAGGTCTAAACTCAACTTGACGTCAAACTTGGCCCGAGGTAGCAGCCTAAACTTGGCCCATTTTAAAATCAAGGGCTTCAAGCCAAGTTTAGGCTGTCCAAACTTAAATGTCATCCTAAAATTTAGGCTGATAATGGGCCCATAACTACCCCTAAATATTTTAAAAATATGCCTAATTTGTTAAATTTAGGCTGATAATGGGCCCATAACTATCCTTGAATATTTTAAAAATATGCCTAATTTGTTAAATTTGGGTTGATAATGGCCCCCGAAACAACTATATTTGTTGGGCTAAGCTATACCAATTTCAAGCCACGTCAGGTTATATTTTTATTATTACTTTGGGTTGGGTTGAGCTGAGTTCAGGCTAAAAGTGAGTCTACTTGATCTTGGCCCAAATAAAACTTCGAAGTTGAAAGCTAGGTCCAAACTTAGCCTAACCCGCATATTTTTCGAGTTGGAAATGTCAGGCTTCAGGCTTGCCCAACCCAATTAAGACCCTTACAAATAAGGATATAAAAAATAAGTAAGAAGACTTAATAGCACCGATTTAATGAAAGTGAGTTTTTTACCTTTAGAGAGGTACATGCCTTTCCAACTCACCAATATAAAGTCCAATTTACTCTGTCATATGCTTTTTCTAGGTCTAATTTGCAAATAATACCTACTTCACAATTCTTCAAAGCTAAATCAATGCACTCATTTGCAATCAAAATCCCATCTATGATATATCTTTCACCAATAAAAGCACTTTGGTCATAAGAGATCAGTAAAACAAGCACTAGTTTCATCTGGTCTGCCAATATCTTTGAGCTAATTTTATAGGAGTTTCTTACCAAGCTGGTTAGCCTAAAATCTCTAATTCGGACAACCCTTTCCTTCTTGGAAATTAGAGAAATAAATGTAACATTACTCCCTTTTTCCAAAAAACCCAAAGTAGAGAAGTCTTCCACCATCTTCATAATATCTACCTTAAGAACTTTCCAATAATCTTTGAAGAATGCTATTGAAAACCCATTCGGGCTTGACGACTTATCATTATCAAAATTCCAAATAACATTCTTTATATATATATATATATATATAATTGTTGAATCATAGTGCATTGAACTTTTTTTTTGGTAATCAATGAGTGTTCTCATATGAAAAATGTAAAATGTAAACTCCAAACAAGGCTTTGTCTTCATGCAATCTCACTATCTCCAAGCCAGAGAGACTTTGGCCTCAATTTGCATTAGAAGCCACAAAACATATGACTATTAATGTAAAAAAAAAAAGACTTTCCACCAAGCTTAAATTACTCTTCCCTTTCAATTAATCTTTGTCATCATCTCATTTCAACTTAACAAGACCTTACTTGAATCACTTGGGGTTGGCTATACGAATCATTTTTTCTTGTTCAATCCTATCTTCTTTGTTATGTTTTTGGTCATTGAAACCTTACACTTCTCTTAATTCATAAGCCTTTAAATCGTTTCTCAAAGTTTTGACCTAAGTTCGTTTTGATCTCTTCTTATCTACAATCATAACACTTCTTCTCACTAGTGCAATTCTTGGTCTTTGGTGCATTTGACCGGACCATCTAAATCAACTTATTCTCATTTAGCCACCTATTGATGGGCTCACCCTAAGTTACTGTGAAAGCATTTATTTGTTGTTCCACCTTTTAGTCTTACTATACATAAATTTCAACATCATCATTTTTACTAGACTATTTAATGTATGCATTGTTAATTTCTTGATTGCCCAACATTTTGCTCCCTAGAAGCACGTCTAGTCTTATAAACTGATGTTAGCCAATTGCATGCAAAAATTAATTAACCCACAAAAAATGAAAGTTGATAGTGTAGGGGAGGTCTTGAGGCACTCCTTTATAATGCAATGGGGGAATTCTGACCAATATATACAACAACCCTAAGTGCGTGTTATAAAGGAGATTTGACCTCCCACCATTTGATAAGTCTCATATGGTTGTGGTGGATTTTTTACATCAAAAGTTGAAACCTAAGAGATTTTAAAAGTTCAATCTACAACATTCTTAGGGCACACTAATCCATCAAGTTATTTTTTGACTAGAGATCTCCTAGTTAAAACCAATTTAAGTGATGCTTCATTGTGCCTTGTAGGGTTTTTTAATGCAAATTTCAGCCTTCAATTATCATCATATTGGACTCTTTTTACTTATTAGCCTTGGGGAGTGGCTTTTTTTTATATATTTTTTATAGGTAAACCTTAGTGGTTAGTTTATTAGTAGGTGACAATGGGTTTTAAAGCCAGGTCTGTGGTAAGTAGAGGTAAGTGCCTGACAACTTAGCAACTTAGTTACACCCACAAACTTTACCAACTTAGCAACTTGGCATTTTCCCGGGAGTGACTTAGGTGGCGCTTGAGATTGTTTTTTGTAACTTAAAGTACGTAGAGGTAAGTGCCTTTCTTGAAACAATCAATCTTTTTCTTTTTTGGTTAGGAAAAATACTTTTATTATTACAAAACAAATAGAAGAGAATTCCTAACGTGATCATCCCCTTCGCTTTTGAGAGCTCTCTTAGCTAAGTAATGTGCTTATCTTTTAACATATTGGTTGATAACTTTATCAAAATTAAGAGAATAACTATGACAAGAGTGTAAAATGTTCTTAATTAATCCTCCAAAGCCAAAATTTGTTAGTGTCATTTAGATATATCAGCATGTTAGAGCATCTCCTTCTAGGATGACCTTTGTTGCCCCAATGTTTTCTCCAAGTTTTATTTCAAGGAGAATTACTTCTTTTTTATTTATTTATGGTACAGAGCAAAGCTTAATTCATTAATTAGAATGAGATACAAAAAGTTCTTTAGACAAAATGGTAGATTTTAGCACTTCATCAAATGTCAGAATTCCAAGAGCCCTCCACTTGTTCCTTAGCTGTGGTTGAGGTCATATGGTGAGCCACTTTGTTATAGTTGCTCGAAACAAAGGAAAATACAATTGTTGGGTTTTAGAAGACTCCGACATTCCTGAATAATCCTTGCAATCTTTCATGGCAGTTTCAATGTCTTCTCCAAAAGAAGCTTGGTGATCGATTGACAGTCTCATTCAATAATGAATCCACTAGCTTCAAGCTTTGTAGCAAGTTGCATTCCTAACAAGATAATAATTTTGGTCATCCACTATACCTCCAATAATAATTTTGGATGAACCTTTAAGAAGTTTGCCCCTCTAATCTCTTGCAATGGTCGATGCAGCTCCAATTAGTCTAGTGGCTCCATCTACATTTATTTTGATGTAGCCTTGTGGTGGTGGTGGGGGGGACCAATTAGGTAACAAGTAGTCATTGTTTGGAGTAGGTTAAACTTCACCATTCGGTTCACTCTCAGTTGAGTTATTAAGTGCAAGTTGATATTCATTAAACATCATTGATGTTTTTTGGATGATTTAGCTAGTTGAAAGGGGGATTCCATTGAAAGATTTATCATTTCTGAATTTCCAAATAAACCAAATAATAAGAGTACCCATGTTAAAGACATATTTGTTAAGCAATAAAGAACACCAATCACCCATTCAATCCTTAAAGGATCTACTATTTTCGGTGATCCTAACTTCCAAAGTGGAGCCAAACCAAACTAATATGAAAATTCACAATTAAAGAACAGATGATCAATTGTTTCCCTCTCTTTTTCACTAAGAAGACATAATGGATCGATCATGCTAATAAACTTGGAAAGATTCTCCTTTACTGCTATAGCATTATGTAATCATCTCCAAATGAAGATTACAATCCTTGAAGGGATGCTTTTGACTTTTCATAATGCCTTAAAATTGTTACCTGAGATTGAATCTATTTAAAGGAGGATGAAGTCTTTCTCTTGTTAAATTGGATATATGCTGATTTGGAAAAAAAAAAGTTACCTGAAAGGGTGAGAGTCTATATGAGATTATCATTCTCATACATGTCTACTTCACTCATGTGGATTTTTTGTATAGCTTACGCCACATGTGTGAGAAAAATCTCCTCTAGTTTATCCGTCCTCCATTTGCGATTGGTTTAATCTATAAATTCAACTACTTTATTCTTGTGGGATTTAGTGATATTTCCATGGACTTTATGAGATAGAATACCAAAGATCCATGGGTCATCCTATATATTGATGTTATGACCACTTGTTATTGATTAACATCTCCTTTCTTTGAGAAGTTTTCTACTGCTTAGAATGACTCTCCATATAGAAGAAATTGATTTAGATTGTTTCGTCTCTTAAAAGCTAGAATTTTTCATGTATCTCGCCTTTCCAAGTTTGACCCAAGTGTCATTAGGATTCTTGATAAACTTCCATCTCAGTTTGTCTACTAATGCATTGTTGACAGCTTCAATCTCCCCAATTCCAAGTGTTCCATTTTTTTTTTTTGAAAGGTATTCATGCCTTTAAAATACAACTTATTTTTGCCTTTTCGTTTCCCCCACCAAAAGTCTCTTTAAAGATTGTTGATTTGTTTGTAGATGGCTTTGGGGATGAGATTCGTGGCCATGTGGTAACATGGAATAAAAGCCAACATTGATGTGATCAAGGTTGTTTTGCAAGGATGGGATAGAAGTTTGGCTTTCTATCATTTCAGCTTGATATGGTATTTTTTGAATAGGAAGTCATAAATGTCTGATATCCTTCTACAGAAGTAGTTAACCAAGATATCTATCATCTTTTTTCCATCAGTTGAACCCCAAAAAAGTTGAAAAGCCTTAACTTCCTCTCTTCTTTGACATTTCTGCTAAAAAACAAAGCAGACTTTGCATAATTCACCTTTTGACCCTACCATTTCTCATATATATGTCTCCAAGGTGAGTGAGATTTCCAGCATATCTTGCATATTAGATCTTCCAAATAGAAGTAAATTGTCAGCAAACATTAATTGAGAGATCTTAGGTGTGTACTTGTTGATTTTGATGCCTTTATAAGTTCCCTGGTCAACCATCTTATCTATTAGGAAAAATAGCACTTCAACACATAGATTTACACAAAAATAAAGTGTTTACGTTTAATGTTTAAATGGTCAAATTTCCATCTACACGATATATATGTTGCCCATTATCAAATGAACACTTGTTTTATACTGCTACATGCCATTTCTTGCACTTGCTCAAAGTTTGCATACTAATGGGTACAAATTTCATTTGATTCCAATCCAATGGTTGACCACATTCTTATTAAATCTTTCCAATCCAATCAAGCTTGGTTCCTTTCCACTTATGTAGAAAATACGAAGGTAATAATCAACCTCTTAAATTTTACTTGATAACATTGTTACGTACCTACCATACTTGCTTGGTTTAATTGATATATGTAACAAGTGATCTTTTGATTTAATGGTGTCTAGAAGTAAAGACCATCTCTTGTTTCAACTTTAGATGAAAATGATCAAGGAAAAGATGATATTATAAGATAATATTCAATCATTAACAAGCGGCCAAGACAAAGCATGTACCTCTCTACTCCTGAAGATGAAGTGATAGAGGAGGACCTCTAGAAAAGGTTTCCTATGCATCCATTTTCTCGAGATACTTGTGTTTCTCTTCTTCATTCATAAATGCAGTGATCGAGAAGGACTTTTTGATCTCAACAGATGTCTTGAAATATATTTTCTGGCTTGCCAACCCTTCTATGCTCATCTCCATCATGGGGACCCACAACAAAACCTGCTTTCTTTTGATACTAGTCATCTTCTTCATCTTGAACTTGTCTATGTACGCCATCACTTTAGTCATGTAGCTCACATGGCTGTTGGTTTCCACGAACAAGTGCTCATAGGGAGCCTTCTATTTCATCCAAACAAACCCTGGCTGTCTTTGAGACTTTCCCTCAGTCTTCAAGCTCTTGCAGGGGAAGCACACCTTTGAAGAATCCTAGCTCTGGGAGAAGCTCAATGAAATGATGATAACAAGCTTTGGACCCGTACACAATTTTCGCACTTGCTCGCTCGTTGTCCTGCAATGACCTAGTACTTGCCATGTCATCTGAAAGTTTTGGTTAGTGGAGGAACTTTGAAGATGAGTTCAAATACTTGAAAAGGAAAGAGAGGGTGAGGAGGTTGTTCACAGGAAGTTGAGCTATAAAACAGTGGTTCACCTAACGCTGTAGTTATGGGCTGGTCTATCCTCGCGGCGTGGATTTGGTGCTCTCCTTAATGAACACCTAAAGTCCTCACACATGCAGGGGACACTTTACCTTAAAAAAGTGATATACACTTTTTGGGAGGTGATTTTCATTGTTCGACGTTATGTATCCCCCCTACATGCAGGAAGACTTTAGGTGTTTGTTAAGGGGATGCACCAAGTCCTGAGGGTTTTTGCAAGGACTAAAAATTTGTAGAACACTGATGGAGGGTTGGGCCAAGCTAGGGTCAGCTAGCACAAGCCTGCTCTACATAACATGTGTTCAGGCCATGTTCAGATCCTTTCTCGACCTTAAAGTCCTACCTATCGTCTTGCTTGCACTGCTGTGCAACACATCCCAAAAAAACAAATTTAGGTGAGTGCTTTTGGCTTTTTGGGGGTACGCAGGACAATAGGCAGGACTTTTAGGTCAGGAGAGGATCTTGAGTGAGTGCTTCGGGCTAAGCATAAATTGAGTTTAGCCGGAGCAACTAGGCTTGAACCCAAAATATTTTTATTGGGATGAGTTCAGGTTGTGCTCGTACTGTCCCAAGCTCACAAACCTTGAGCAAATGTTTTGTCCTGGATTTGGTGTCTTGAACAATAGGGGACAACATGTGGAAGAAAATGGGCGAGGGTCATACGGAATTTCATCCGTATGTAAATACCCCTAAGGAGAGTGGATTGTATCCACTCATGTTATCTTATGCTCCGCTCTGCCCCCTGTCAGAGGCGGGCACATCAACATCGACCAGTGATTTTCACTTTTTTTTTTTTTGGGGGGGGGGGTGCATTTAAATTTTCGGTGCTGATTTGCCCGCCCCCTGACAG
>JAOXJP010000012.1:8408016-8422581 GCA_025762735.1 Platanus orientalis | reverse complement strand
GATGGCTGGAACAAAGCCTCAGACAGCAAAGAGCCTTCCACCAGATGGGGATGATGGAGCAAGAAGCTTGGAGGCCTCAGAGAGGCTTGCCTGAGCGTTCCGTCAACATTTTGAGAGCCTGGCTTTTCGAACACTTCCTTCACCCGTACGTTAGTTCTCTCTATTACATTCTACCTGTTAGACGATTCTTGAATCATAATCTCAAGCCAACAAATATGAAGTAAACAAATGAATAAATACATTCCTTTTAATGATCACAAAATAATAGATACTCACTCACTCTTTCTCTCTCTCTCTAAATACTTTATTGGGCTATTAGCATTAATACCAATCTAATAGTTGTTATCATCTCTTTCAGTTTAGTGATTAATAAAGAACAGTAATGCAGTGTCCTTGAGAGAGTTTGACCCCATAGCAAAAAGCTGAATAAAAGCTTCTTCCTTTGCTTTGCATATTTTCTCAGGCACTCAAAGAGCTTAAATTGTCCCTATCTGACTTCCCTAGGGTTAGTTATTAAAAAGAGGGAAAAACCCATTAGAATTTTGACTTCACTAAATCTACTCTCCCTCCTCTCTCTCATTATTTTAATCAATCAATGCATGATAGATATTAAAAGCGAGATCGGTGTGGTGCAGTTGTCTACATTGCTTTTGCTGCTAATATTCTCTCTTAGATTTTCACGCCTTAGCAAGGAAAGAATTGTTCAATCCCATCTACTGGTACATAAAGCTCGGGGTGTCTTTATGTGGTTTGGGTAAGGAGTAAGGAGTCGATGTCATAGTCTGTTCTTTTCTTTTCCAGGTACCCGAGTGATGCAGACAAGCATTTGTTGGCGCGACAGACTGGTTTATCAAGAAATCAGGTTCTTCCTATGCTCCCTCTTATCTTCCTTAAAAAAATTTAATGAAGCTAAAGAGAGAAAGAAAGGTCATCCTTTCTGGGTTTCCATTCAAAACTCTACTGAGAGAAGAGAAATGAAAAGGGAAATCTAAGAAGTGAGATCAGTAGTTTTTTCAGTGGCACTTGCATGGTTTAGGTTTTCATTTGTTTGGGTACTTTAGTTTCTGTTAGGTAAACCTTGGGCCTTTGCTCCTTTTTTTCTTTTCTTGTTTCATGATAGAATTACGGGAGGCCAAACACTACTACAATAACAGCAGAAGCAAGTACACAAGAAACGAGACGTGAGACACGTTAAATAAAAAAGAATCTAATCATAAAAATAACCTATCATTAGTTTTTTTTTTTTTGTTCCTTTCTTTATCGAGTTTTGTTGGGCTTCTTTATTTCAAACTCTTTTTTTGTAAGAATTTATTTCAAACTCTTGATCATAGATCAAAAAATAAGGATTGGGATCGGACATTTCCAATCATGAACCAATCCATATAATGATCAGGGGATCCTTCCATTGTGGATAACCCAATCCAGGATCGCATGGGTTGGATCAACCAAACCTTGCAAGGATCAGGCGATCTATCTAAAGGATCGGATGATCCATTGTTAAATCCAATCCAATGCTCTATATAAGGATCGGACTCAGCCAATCTTAATCCGATCCACGACTAGATTGGCCAATCCTTAGAACCATGCTATTGACAACTCAAAAGAAAGTATTAACCCAACTTTTACTTCTGCATTTGTTCTACCTTTATTACTTTTAATTGTTTTAATATGGTGGTTTCATTATATTTGCTTTATGATTGTGATATCAAAACGTTTAAAAGGGTAATTAAAAAAATCTAACAAAGCCATAAAAATGCAATGAGAATATTATTATTTAATAATTATTATTATTAGTCATAATATTATGTTTTTGTTATTATTTCCCTTTCTATCTTTTGAAGTTTTTATATGGGATCCTTTTCTTGTGCATTTTCTTCCTACCTAAATCTTTTTCTCCGTTCACCCAGAAAAAAGGAGGAAGGGGGGGGGGGTAAAAGTCAAAACTAGCATCTTAGAAAGAAACAAGATCCCATTCTATCATAAATATGTATAATATAACAACACTAACACAACATGCTAACAAAAGCATTTCCCACTGTGCATTTTAGTCACCAGTCAATCCCTGATACAGCAAGTAAATGAGTGGATGTAGAACCCTTCCATCTGTATTAAATTCAATGCCTGAGTCTTTAATTATTGCACCCCCCTCTCTCCAATCTCATCTCATCTCATCCTCTTTTTGAAAGTTTTCTCTTTTTTAATTGCTTTTCCAGGTCTCAAACTGGTTCATTAATGCTCGTGTTCGGTTGTGGAAACCCATGGTAGAAGAGATGTACCAACAAGAGACCAAAGAAGAAACAGATGAGAGAGAAGGTGAAAGTAGCCAACATGGCCAAAGCAGCGGCTCTGCACAAACACCAACGCCAAGAACACCAACAGCAACAGCGTCAGCAACAACAGTAACAGCAGCAGCAGCACTACCACCAACAACTACATCATCAACAAAAACTACAACAGCAGGCAAAAGATCCGAAATCAATGCCCTCGACAACGACCCTTCACACAACGCAATCAATAGACAATGCTTCTCGGAAAACCAAGCAAACCAAGCCACTTCCCCTCCTATGCTCACCACCACCGCACTCCATGACGACTCAACGCCGGCGGCAACCCAACGTTTTCCGGCGACCCATGGATCCGATTTGCCTCATCGGGTGGCTGTTGGGGACACGTGTCGAAATCATGGTAGTTTCGTTGGTGCTGACTATGGGACCCGCCCCAATGCCAATGCCAATCTCGGGGCTACCCTAGTAAGGTTTGGTACCACCACCGGTGATGTATCGCTCACTCTCGGCCTTCGACACGCTGGGAACTTGCCGGACAAGAGCCGATTTTTGCTAAGAGACTGAGTTGGCATAATGGAATTTGAAGTAGAGCCCCACTCCACCCCAAACGTAAAAAAAAAAAAAAAAAAAAAGAAGGAAAGAAAGAATAGAAAATCTTTCTCTATCTTTTCTTATATTTTCATTTTCTTTGATCTTTCGTGTTGAGATATATGAACGAGATACGTAGCACTGCTTTAGCTAGTCGTTGGAGATCTATCATATTGTATATTAGATTGTTTTGCACCATTTTCGTCTGTAAATTTAAGGTTTTGTACTTTCATATATTGCTAACTTAATAAGAAAACTTAGTTATATTTAAGAGAAAAGAAGCGGAAAAGCATGACAATGAGTTTTGTGCAATAAGACAAATATGGTCTTGCGTCTTTCAAATAGCAAGAAGACCTTAGAAATCAGCTATTTATCCTTACTCCTTTGACCATGATTGAATATTTAAAGCTAGGGAGATTGGTTGATAAGTGCGGAAAAATCACATGGTAGAGGTCACAGTTGGTTGGTGAGCTTGAACTTAATGGAGATTTACCCCTTTCTTTTTTCTCAATAAAGCTAGTTATTCATAAAAATTAAAAATAAAAATAAAAAAAGCAAAAACCTTAATGGAGATATCAACTTCTTGTTTTTCTCTGGTGTAAAGCGTAAGCCTTTGATATGGTTGGAGGACTTCTCAGGCATGAAAGATGTCCATCTACTGTAACTACTGTAAATTAGGGCTAGAGTTAAGTGTTTTATAGGATTTTTTTTTTTTTTTTTTTTTTTTTTGTGTGTGTGTGTGTGTGTGCCTACTATTTGAAGAAAGAGAGCAATTCTATTAGCACAATTAATGTGATACATTCGACGTTTGTGTAGGGTGGAATGTGTAATTCTTGCTTTAGCCAACAACAGAAGACAAGACTGGTGTCTAGCACCTGGGTTTCACTTAAAGCTATTTTGATTGTTTAGTTTCATGAAGAAACCGCCTTCCCGGCCCCTAATATAATAGAACTGCAATTATCATATGAAAGTTATGGGTAGGTTTAGTTTTATATAGATGATTCTTCAATTCACCCATTCACTTAAAAATCTACAGCCAATTCTTTGTGAATTGAAATCACATTTTTGCTCATTATGGTGGATGGTGCAACAAATTGTTATCCACGTTTCAGTATTATCTTCTTTGCTCTAATAAGTTTTTGTTATCTTTGAACTTACATCTTAGCAAACCTCATAAAGGTTGCTTAAAATGTAAAACAACATTGACAAAGACATCTTGATCTTTTACCTAATTTGTTGCCATAACTGCAAATAAAGGGACTAATTAATATTCTGGTCATGAAATACCTTCTACTGACCTGGTTTGATTTATTAAAGTTTGGTACAACAATTTGCACTGGTTGCTCTGATCTCCTTTAAGAACAAGATTCTACTTCCAATTTAGGAGGCATGTATATGCTTAATGTTCGATCCCTAATCATGCTACAATTTACAATAATCTTTCACAAGGTAGTTCTATTTGCTAGAAGGCGTACAAGGAAAGAAGTTTGACAGTTATGGCTACAGAATAAGATATGGTGATCACATGTTGGCCTCGAAAACTCAAAGCAAATGAGTATCCATCTTCCGCTCCTTTTGTTTTTTTGGTGCTTATACACATGTATTAATCAAAAAAGTGTTGAAGACCCTTTGTAGAGCTAAAGTACGGCTATACCATGGGAATGGTTAAAGCTACGTACAAGTTGCAGCTTTCACCCTTGGTGTAAGAGAATTTTACTGTTGTTGAATCAAAGACCCTCATTAAATTGAGAGAGAGAGAGAGAGAGAGAGAGAGAGACATCGGATAGCATTACTCCATGTGTAATGATAACTTTTAGCAAGACCTCTTAAATGAGTAATTTGTCCCCTCTTATTTAATGTATTTGAATGGTTCTCCTAGAGGGTACGTTTGATGTCTAAACCACAACCTCAAGTGTCCCGGGGAGTTGGGTTTGTAACCACTAGACAAAAGTAGAGTGGATCCCTCTAAGTCGTAGAATGCCTAAAGGATCGAATAGTTTTCTCAAATCCAAAGTTCTAAACTGGTTCTTTGTCTTGCTCAGACCAGCAACATTAACTACACAAAATTTAAGAAACAGACACAAAAAGAGTTCTATACTTCTTTATTGTGTTTACACTTTACACCCAAAACTTAAATAAGGGCCTCATAAAGAAGATGCAATGTGGTCATACGCAACCACAAAGAATAGGGTGGGCTCCAACCCTCCTTTGTTGTAGAAAGCAACACGTCAGGTTGACAGCTAGGACGGTCCACCAACCATATACTAGTCCATGGGGCCCACGTTGAAGAGGGATGGTACAGGTCATTTTGGTTGGGTCCAACATGCACATTATAATATTAACTGACCTATAACATTAAAGCTGTCTTCTGCATGCCATCTCATGCTTTTGAGATTGTGATTTCGAGATCTGATCACGGGATCGCAATCTTGAGATCCAAAAACCAGATCGCACTAGTGTTTGGTTACACAAGAAGGCTTGATTGAGACATGGGGGAGGAGGAAGAAGTTGTTTTATGATATATGTTTTTTCTTTTTCTTTATGATAATGTGTTTTATATATGATTTTTTACATGTTCAATACTAAATTTTTGTTTTATTTCAGCATGTGCATACTGGCCCCTGGATTTGGTAAGACTAAATAAAGTCACCCTAAGATAGGACTGACATAGGGCCTGACACATCAGCATCAAAAAAGTAACTTACACTTTCTGGGGTCACTTTTCACTTTTTTTATGCTGATGTGTCGGCCCTGTGTAAGTCATACCTTAGGGTGACTTTAGTTAGTCCTGCCAAATCCTCAGGGGTGCTTACTAGTTACTTAGTACCACTTCTCAAGATCTTGATCTAAGAATGAGTTGCAATCTCTTATCATACTATTTAGCAATCTAAGATTGGACCAAAATGTGATGTCCATCTGGAGCAGGCCCGTTAAGAAGATGAAGTACGTTTAGGCCCATGGAACCAAACAATCAAATCTATTGGTTATGATGAAAGATCAAAGTAGCTTTGGGAGGAATTTTACCCAGGGGTGGGCCAATTATTGATTGGGTTAATGGCCGATGTAAACAGATTATATGCCCATGAAGTTTAAATGATGAGTTTAACACAAAATGATCGTGAGCACCAATTTTGTTCCCCTTCTTTAACAGACGCTTGGTCTGCTGGGCATCAGAGGCGGACACATCAGCGCCGAAAAGTAATTTACACTTTTTGTGGGTGCACTTATCACTTTTCTGCGCCGATGTGTCTGCCCCATGATGCCCGGTGGACCAAGTGTTCATTAAGGGAGGCCGACAAAGTCCTCGGATGATCTTGTGATCTAATTAAAAAGGGCTCCTAAGATTATTTGGTACGATTTGGTCTGATTTTTTGATATCATATTCCATCACATAGCTTTGTTACTTGGAGAATGCTCTTGCGTCGTCTTCAAACTAAGAATTTTCTTACGAAGATTGGGATTTCTATCCTCATCAAACTGTTGTCTTTGTTGGAATCAATGTAAGAATGTCCAATATATGTTCTTTCGACGTCCCTTTACAAATCCAATTTGGCTTTGGAGATAAACAGGATGCTCAGAACCTTTAAAGGTGACTCTCTCTGACATCCATTATCAGGAAGCTAGCCTAGTGTAGTGCTATGTATCGCATTTGGTACCAAAGAATCTCATGGAGGTCCCAACAAGTAGGTAGAACTATTACTCAGATCGTGCAAGATATCTTCTTTGACGTGCATCATAAAGGTTTTGGATTGAATATCCAGTGAGTGAATTCCCCATTCGACACATTTATATTAGCTGCTTAGAAATTACTTCTTATCTTCAACACAAATTATTCCAAAGCTTGCAGGTAGCTATTTCCTACTAGTAATTGCTGGTCCCACAATAGTGATGGCTCGATCTCCGGTTCGTGATATGGCTGGGTGGGTAGGTGGAATTATTTGGGACCATGGTAGACAGCCTGTTACTGGTGATGCCGGTACTCTCTAAAGTATCGTCGATTTTCTTGCTAGAACTCAGTTCTATATTCCCTGGTTTTTAGATATAGCTCTTGAATTACGCATCCCATGATACTGATTGGTATAGATTCGCAAGAAATTGTCGTTGCGGTTAAAAAAGAAATTTGATTGCCCTTGGAAAGCGAGAGATCTATGCTTTGTAAACTTTATGTGTACGAGGAGCTGCTTTACTTTTAGAGAGAAGCCAATCAACCGGTTCCTTTTGTACATCTTGTAATGAAATCTCGCATCTTCCCAGTTTCCCTAAAGCTCTTGACGACTATGTCAGGATGGATGTGTATGAATTGTTATGACAGAGATTGAACGTGAATTAATGACAACAAGAAAAACAAACGAGCATACAAGAATTTACATGGTTCAACAATATTGTCTACATCCATGTTTGATGATTAAAAAAAAAAAAAAATCCACTAGAATGAAAATTACAATTACAAACATCTAGAACAAACTGTTGAAGAGTTCAAAACACGTGAAGACAAAAGGCCACCAAATTAAGGGGGTAATGTGATGCATAACTTGAAACGGTCATAACTTTAAATTTTGATCTTAACATCAGGTAATTGTTTTGATTGTATCAATGAGCAGTATAGTAGAAAAATCAATAGCAATTTTTAGAAGAGTGGGATTTTTTTACTTACTATTTTAATAAATTTTGTTATTTCGGGTGCTTTGGTATTATGAGAATATGAATACAATTTGAAATGGGACAAAACAGTACAACAAAACAAAACATGAAACAGATTCAAGTATGCAAGTATGCAATGCATGTGAAACAAAACAAGAAAATTGTAAACACCGAAGATTGATCAATCACACAACACAATATTTAATATAGTTTGGTAAGATTGCCTACATCCACAGGTGAAGATGATTAAGAACTTTTACTAAAATAGATAACAAAGAGATTACAAAACTCATAATGTCGAGTTCCCAAAAAACTAAAGATGAAACCCTAAAATAAAAATAAAAAACCAAAAGAACTTTTCACACAAATACGTTATTGCCTCTCGTAAAAGAAGTCTTTCACTTCTGCCGCATAGTCTCTCACACTTATAAAAACACCACAAAACAACCCTTTTATAGGTGATGTTTTGTATACCCTACCTAAAGTAGGTTAAAACCCCAAAATATACCACTTCCCAAAAAATAACGTTTCTTGGCTAAACCATGTAAATTCAAGACACTGTTCAATGTATCTCTACCTTGGCTTGAATTCTACCAAACCAAACTGAACGAAGCTCCTAGATCATCTTCTCCACCAAACTTGGAAGAGTACAAAATCAGTTCTTTTTTAAATTGATCAAGTTCAAATAATCCTTGAACTCAATCACCGAACTCGATTTTTTCAATATATTTGTTGAATCCCTAGCACTCAATGCATCCACAACCATGTCTTCAAAATCATCTATACCCGAGGTCTAATGTTCAAGTTGGGCAAAATTCATCTGTGAAACTTCTGAAACTTAAATGGAGTCTAAAACAACATTCTCACATCCCAACAAAACAGAAGTACTACACTCTAACTGTACCTCCAGTAGAAAACTCAAATCTCCTCTTTCAACAACCTACTTTCTTGGATGCAGTAAGACAGAATCACTAAAAGTAATAGCTCTGTGTTATTTTTCATAAGCAAAACCAAACTTTTCACCATAGAACAAACTTCATTTGCTCAAATCTATTAAACCTCTTACACATGTGACCCACTCGTCTATGTCATAACTGTGTATAGAATATACCGAAATATGGTACAAAAAACACAACCGATCCACTTTGAACAATGTTACCAAGTAGCACATAAAGGTTCCCAACCTCTTTTGCTATAAGTCAAAAATTGTTCTTTTCATCGAACTTCTCAACCACAAACCTTGTAAACATCATTGCAAAATCTACCAAACAAAGAATCCTCAACCAACAACTCTAACCTAGCTCTAATACCAATTTGTTGTGACAAAATAGTACAATGGAACATAACACTGATCAGATTCAAGTATGTGATGTGTGTGAGACAAAATGAGAAAACAATAAACAGAAAATAACAATCACACAACATAATATTTAACGTGGTTCGATAAGATTACCTATCACAGGTGAAGACAATCAAGAAATTTTACTAAAACAGAGAACACAGAGATTACAAAACACAAAACGGTGAGTTCCTAAAACCCAAATGCAAAACCCAAAAAAACCAAAAAAAAACTCTTCACACAAATACGTTATTACCTCTCACAAAAGAAATGTCTCACTTTTTCCGCACAGTCTCTCACACTTAAAAAATCACAAAACAACCTTTTATTGGTGGCGTTTTGTATCCCAGAAACCCTACTTCTCAAAATAGGTTAAAACCCCAAAATACCTCAGTTCCCAAAAAACCGATGTTTCTTGATTAAGACTTGTGAATTTGAAACACCATTCAACAATTTATATAGGGACAATTTCACTATTCAACAATATTTAGTTCTTTTAATTTTCCCTATTATTCTATGGATTCAAAATTCTTACTCTTGAGTAATAGAAAATGTTCTTTTCTTTCTTGTTCACACTTATCACTACACTATAAATGTTTATTGTACACAATAAGATTCAAGATAAAGAGAATAAATCTTTTTTTTTTAATATATACTTGAACTTTAACAAGTTTGTTATTACTAGGGTTGTCAATTAAGTCGAGTAGGAGTCAACCCGAGCCCAGCCCTAAGTATAAAACTCTAGCCCAAGCCCATCCCATTATAATTATTCAAGCTTCGGGCTGAGTTCAGGCAGTCCGAGTTGAAGTGGAGACATATAAATACAAAAATGTTATACCCTTAACCATTCGATGAAAATGATGTTTATTGGTAAATATTCTAAATTTATTTGTTTTATTCTAACAACCAAACTCTTTTACATTTTCACCATCCAAATTAATCCGAAAAACATAAATAAAAAAATCATCATTTTTTTCGAACTTCAAGCTAATTTTATGTTTTATTCACTTCGGACCAGGCCAGACCGGATATTAAGCTGAAATAACTTAAGCCTAAGCCTAGACTGAAAATTAGTTTGGGTCTAATATTTAAGCCCAAGCCTAGCCCAGCCTGAAACTCAATCTGTCCAACTCGCCCAATATTCAGGCCGGTCAAGTCGGGCTTTGGGCCATCCTGATCCAACTGACAGCCTTAGTTGTTGCAATTGTTTTCACTATTCATCCAAACTTGAATATGGGAAGGATACGTCAAGTTGCATAAAACCTTTTAGCCAAACCTTTATTTAAACTACAAAATGCTTTCTATGTGACCTACAAGAAACCATTTCTCTTGTATCCAACACCTAAGGTAAGGGTTCTCAGTCAAGTTGAATATTACAAAGTCATTCCATTCCATTCCATTCATAATGTCGTTAATTGTCATATTGTGCACCACATGACCTCATGATTGATTGGTACATCCATTGATAAACCAACTACCACATGACCTCATATTACGAAATCTCTCCTCTTGTTTTCTTAGACTTTTTTGTATAGCCATTCATAAAAATGACTCTATTTATGAAATTCTCTCCAACTCTCCCACTAGACTATCTTGGAACCTTTCATTTTCTAGAGACTTCTAATTCTATGAAAGGGTTATTTTCTCTTCTCTTTGATTCCCTCGAGTTATTTTGGCTTTTCCCTTCTTCTGCAAACAAATATTCTTGGACTTTAGATCCTTCTGGCTACTTCAATTCCAAATCATTCTTCTATTTTATTGTGAGATCATTGCTAGGCATTTCTTTCCCTCACCTCATCAAGTTTGGATTGCTTTTATTTGGATTACTTCTTTCAACAAAATGAATACCATGGACATTCTCCAAAAAATGTGGCTTTATATGATCTTTTCTCCTCATATATTTGTTCTTTATCTATTGGATGGTGAATCTAGGTCCCATTTGCTGCTACATTGTCCCTTCTCTAGAAAAAAATATGGGATTACTTCTTATCATCTCTTCATTTGGCATGGGTTATGCCTAGAACCTCTCATGAGGCAGCGGCTTGCTACTTTCTCCCATTCTAAATGTAAAATTTTATGGCTTGCTCTTCTTCTTGGCATATGTTGAGGCATCTATAGAAAGAGTGTAATTGAAGATTTTTTAGGATTCAACAAAACCCCTCCATGAGATCATTGATGCCATCGACATTGAGGTTACTTCGTGTGCAATGGCGTATCTGGAATTTAAGGGCCTCTCCATTAGTGGCAATTCCAAGGATTTCATATCGAGTATTTTCTAAATGGCTTTTGCCTAGTGCTTCTATCTAGTAGTTGTATTCCTTGTATTATCCTTTTCGTTTTTTAACATCATCATTATTCATAAAAAAAATAAAAATAAAATTGAAAACCAACTACACCCAAAAACGAGCCAGATCATGATTCTTAGCCACTTATTCTGATTACTGTTCATCATGGGCTTTGTATGAGACCCACAAAGACCACAATATTGAACCCCAACAGTTGCCAGCCTTTTAAGTTTCAGTAGGAGATTCTTAGTCACAATGATTAAAAACTTATGAAAGTTAATAAGTTAACCCGAAACCTTAAAGTAAATCTCTAGGGTCTCCCTTAGAACTTTATAAGCAGAACTTATGCCCTACCAAAATAGCATGCAGTTATCAGCAAACTGCAAATGAGAAATGAAAGGGCATCTAAACACCTTTAGCCCTTTATGGCTCGTCCCCTCTGACGCTTTAGTACAAGCAAGTGGGAAAGAATCCACACACACGGAGATAAAAGATCCACCCCTACCTAATTTCCTCAGAGGGATCAATCTTTCCAAAGGGCTACCCCATTAGTGAGAAGGTGGCATGAAGACGAAGTGATATTTTCCATTTATTGGGTCCATTTATTATCAAAACCAAAATTTTACTTTCCATAATAAAACCCATTCAAGGCAATTATAAGCCTTCATGCCATGCGTTAATAAATATGGTAACTAATCTATCTAATGGAAACCTTTAAAAAAAAATTCTATCTAGTGGGGACAATTGAACTTTGAAAATAATCTTAAAGATATAGCTACACAAACTAATGAGACCGATAAGTGCCATTAGGGTCGGGCAGTTTCAGAAGAAGAGTAATGAAGATCTTGTGACTTTGTCGGCATTCCTTACTATATTCCAAGAATAGAATAAGGACCCACTACTAAAACAAATGGAATCGTATCACCTGCTATGGAATAAATGAGCTGAATTTTTACGGTGTGAGATATGAGAGGTGGGGTCCATGCATTTTTTGGGGGCCGGGATGGTATTTCCCAAAAATCAGTGCTAAGCCTCACCACCATGTCTCATGCTGTAAAATTTTGGCTCATTTACTCATGTCGCAGGTGATATGGATCCAAAACAAACACTTTTTAGGATCCTTAATACAATGCATTCACCTAAAATGGGACATGTAAACCAAAAAGGTGGAAAACGCCTGCCAAATTTGATTTTTTTTGAGTTTATACATCGTGCTCAATCTAAATGCATGTGGTGCGTTAAGGGTATTACTCCCGGAGGATTTGGTAGGACCACCTGAGGTCAGCCTAAGGTAAGACTGACATCAGGGGCTGACACATCAGCACTAAAAGGTTGAAAGTATCTCCCGAAAAGCGTAAGTCATTTTTTCAGCGCTGATGTGTTGGTCCCTAATATCAGTCGTATCTTAAGCTCACGTTAAGAGTTGCACCAAATCCTAGGCAGGTATTTTTGGATAATAAAGATCCTCCTTCTCGCTAAACCCATACGTTATTAGTGGGATTAATAGTCTGTGACCACACCATGGGCTGACACATGTGGTATGTAAAAGGCTAAAAGCGTTAAAAAATATATCAAATTCAAAAATATATCACATGTCAGTTTATGGTGCATATCACACTACTTTGATCACAGATAATATGCGTAAGGCAATTGGGAGCACTGCATTTTCAATTTCCCCGCGGGAAATGGTGAAGGACCAAATGATATTGTCCTTTTTGTGATAATGCGAGGAGACAAAAGCAAGAGTACCTTCATCGGCATTACAGACCCTTGGGATTTGAATCTATCATTAAAGCGAGGGAGGATTGTGCCATCCAATAAAACCATGTCGGTAGCAACTTGGTTAGAATGTTATCCCGGGCAAGGAAGGATTTTGTCAGCCTCCCCTAACGAACGCTTGGTCCCCTGGGCATCAAGGGACAGACATGTCAGCATCGAAAAGTCATAAATACCCCCAAATCACGTTTCAGCACTGATGTGTCTGTTCCCTGATACCCAGCAGACCAAGCATTCGTTAACCATATGTCATCATCGATTTTGAGAATGCTATTGTGAAGCGGTGGTGGAAGAAAATGTACAGTCTAGGATGGTGTCTTGAGCGCTAGACAAATATTTGTTAAACGAATCAAATATAGATGCATTTGCATTCGCCTTAAGTGAATTAAGTACAAACCGAATTCAGATGTTCAAGTGGATAGTTGACAACCCTATCCCAAGAAGTGGATCACTTTATTGGATGCTGATTTTCATTTTTGGAGGCATGTGTCTGCTGGTTGAAGTCGTAAGAATACTTAAGAGAAAGAGAGGATCTTGTGGGATCATGTCTGGGTATTTGTTATCCCAGTAAATGTTCTGTGATGAAAAAGTCTTTGTAGTATCTATGGTGAAACATAAGCTAACACGTGTTGTGTAGAGGATAAAAACGTCTAAAAAAGCTTTCAGTTGTAAAAGTAGGTGGTCAAAAAGAGACCAAATTCAAGAACACATCATGTGTCAATAAATGGCATGCCTAAAGAGGTCTGTGTCAACAAAGACAACCATTCTTCGTTTGTTATTCATAGCAGCAATTGATCGTTTCTATCAGATGCAGCAAGAAGACATTGCATCTCTCATGTCGTAACACCTGTCCTGTTGAACGGACCAGCAGTTTGTGGGCAGATATGGAAGGTTTTCCTCCAGCATCGACTAGAGACGCTCTAATCCCTACAATTGCCAATCCCATTACCGTTTTGAAGGACAGGTGTTAACACACCAGTTATGCTGGGAGTGTTTTCCTCATGCATCTGTTGGAGACTATTCTGTAGGGCTGTCAATCGGGCAGGGCTGAGGACAGCCCGAGCCTAATAGGAAATATAATAATTGGATCTGAATTTGACCCGAGCCCGATGCAGTCAGCAAGAACTTGGCCCATTACAAAACAGTAAGTTTCGGATTAAGTTCACACTGCCTGACCTTAAATCCATACAAATCAAATTGTTATTATAATATAAATCTCGTATAATTATATCTTTATTCATATTTTTTACTTTTAACCAATATTATATAGCATATATAAAATATTATGTACTTCGCCGAGATGGGCTAAGGACTACCCGAACTCACTTCCCCAGCCAATCCAAATTTTGGGCTAACCTGGCCCAAGTAATAGCATTACATTACTGTGATTTTCTAGGCAATGGTTAACCGTTTACCAACAAGCATCATAGGAGGGATGCCGAGGAGTTTTTTGTGGGAAAATAGACCGGGTTCTATGCAGTTAGTTAAAATGCATTAGAGAGCTTCTACTCACTCCGATGAAATTTCTAAGTACCCCTCCTCTCTCATTTTTTTTTCTTTTATACCCCTTCCCCTAATCCCTCCTCCACCTAAAATACCCCTCCCAACCCCACTCCCCCCCAGTCATCCAGTTCACCCCGGCCCCAGCAGC
>JAOXJP010000012.1:8391540-8407916 GCA_025762735.1 Platanus orientalis | reverse complement strand
CTGATGCATCAGCCCCTCTGGTGCCATTTTCACGGTTCTCATGAGATTCATTCTCACATAATCCAAGCCCGAGTTTCCCTGTCCTTGTTGCATGAAAATTCACTTTTTTATGGTATGTATCCATCTCCTGCCCCAACAGATTAATCTGTGGCTAGGGAGGTTATTTCCTCGGAAACGCTCTGCTGTTCCCATGAAACAATGATAGGAAAACCAAATTCAAGATGATTTCGATATGTCAAATTGGGTTGAGTTATGGTCTAAGACTATATAGTTTTTATTGGGATGACTGCTTTAGGGTCTTTCTTGTGTTTGTATTTTTGCTTCTAACATTTCCCGATTTACTAATCTTGTGAAATGGTAATTTGGTTTCTTGTCGTTTTTGTTATATTTTTTATTATTAATAAAACTCATTTTTGCCTCTCCAAAAAAAAAAAAACAGTCATGTCTTTGATATGTGTCACAACCTTCAAAAGAAATAAATGTTCTGCCCAGAATTTGGTGTCCAGGACACCAGGGGCTATCTTATTGAATATAATGCATATTCCATATTCAAAAAATGCATCACCCACCCATTTCATTTCATATGACGTCCCTGGGTGTCCTGGACACCAAATCCAGTACAAAACATTTGCTCCCATTTTCAAAATTTTGTTTTCTCTCTTTCAAATGTTAAGCCCCACATCGGTTAGGAATGGGAAAGGCAATTAAGGACCTCCCCCTATCTCATGTATTTTGAGAGAACTCTCTCCCAAGTAGCAGTAGTGTAGAGTTGCTCATATGCACACAAATGCTAACTCGGTTCATGTACGAGCAAGGGCATTTGAGGTGCACCTTGCACTTCGCACGTGCATTGTTATAATGGGTCTCAAGATTCCTTTTCAAAATTCCAGATAAGGCCTCACCGAATTTGGGTTTGTCATGGTTGATGGGTCCATTACAGAACTGGTTTGTGATTTACTTGGATCAGCAACTAAATTGAGCCCCAGTAAGTAGCTACTGAGCCAGGTTTGTGACTAAGGCCCATTAGGGTCCAGTATCACAACTGAATTAAACCTATGACTAAAACTCAATTGCAGATGGACTAAGCTTAGCCGCCAATGGTTCTAAAAAAGAAAATATCTCAAACAAAGCTTGTGACACAAGCTACTCCGTACAAGGCCCGTCATCTCACCTTAAAAGGCCCAATCACAAATAGAAGCCTTGATTGATATCCACTAGAATGATGATACATGTTTGGGTAGGTGAGACCCATTATAAAAAATCCAAAATGAGTTAGAAACCCATTTGGTGGAAGGCATTGAAGAGAGAACAAGTGGGAGCCAAAGAAGAAAGGAAGGAAAACAAGTGGAGAGGGGGAGGAAGACCAAGAGGGTCATGGATGTCCAGTAACAACAATCTCTCTCTCTCTCTCTCTCTCTCTCTCTCTCTCTTCTATTTTATGGACCTAGGGTCCTTAAGAACTTAGATTCGTTGTCCTCGTAGGAGGGAATAGCTGGAATCTCTAGACTCAAATCTTCCATAGAACCAATGATTTCTTTGAGAAAAGACATTAAGTTGGAGGCGTCCTCTGACTTGGTATTGACTTATGATGTTCACCTTCTTAAGGGAAAACCTTATCAAAATTTTCACAAAATTTGAAAAAGTTTTGTTACTTATTTTGGGCACCCAATCACAAAGGATAACAAATTTGTATGAGAGGTATCATAGTCTTTTTAGGGAGTGCACCCTATTGAGTGATAGGACTTGATCCGAGCTTGGTTGTATCCTGAAGTTAGCTTGACCATGGGCCCTTGCACATAAAAGTGAGAGGTCTCGATTATCTTTAAGAAATGCAATAATGACACCTTTGTACCTCATATTAATCTATTAAACTATGTCTAGTTTGATTCCCTTTTAAAAGGACACATAGGCAGCTTGAAGATGTGAAGCCCCATGACTCAGTCCTAACTTTTTTTTTTCTTTTTTGAAATGGAATATATACTAGAAAGAGAGCGAATCCCTTGGGGAGGTACCATTCCCCTTTAAGAGTCCTCAAGCCAAACAGATAGGCTAGATGACCAGCAAATGGGAGGGACACAACGAAGGCCACAAGTGGCCAGTACATGAGCAGTTTTGATACTGCATGGTCATGTTCTATTAGAGGTCTTATCTTTGATTATCTTAATTTGATCAACCCCTTTTAGGAATGAGAACTCTTTTACAATCCCCTTCGAGGATGATCTTTTTAAGTCCCAACTCTTGGGCTTTTAATAGGCCCAGCACTCCACAGCTACTGTTGACCTACATATACCTGGCTCCACCTGGGCGAACAAAAAGCTACCATCTACGCTCCTCAAAACAATCCCCCCACCCGCCTTAGCTTCTGAAACTAGGAAGGCATCATCAAAGTTTATCTTAATCAAGCCTAAATCCCGTGGGGGGGACCAACCATACTTCCCAAGATCAGCTTGCACTTTCGAAAGCTCCAAACTTTGCTAATCCTTGAGCTCTTTTAAAAGCCAACAAGAATCCAGAAGGTAGTTTGTGACTTTTAGGATTCTTGCCAGAATCCAACAGAAGCAAAAGATCTTGAGTAGGCTAGGGTCGATAGACAGACTATGGAGAAAGAAATCAAAATATAAAGAGGACAATATCTTCTTGAACGTGACATTTTGACATTATAGGAAAATGAGAGCTTTATGGGTTCATTTTGAGACACACTGTAAAGTCCTCAACGCCCTAATGCCTAATAGGTTCATTCTCAAGTGTTTTAACTGCGTGCAAACCCTGTTGAACCGTTCGGTAGCACTTTCAAGGGCAAGAAGCAGATTGGGTGTTGAAGGGATCCCTCTTTGTTTCAATAAATTCTTACGGCTCAAAGGAGGGTGCTATAGTAAATACACAGTATATAAAGTACCTTTTGTCTTTATCAAAGTACCCTTGTCAAGCATCATGTGCCTCATGTTGGGTATGTATATAATATGAAAATTAAATAAATAAAACAAAGAAATCCCTTTGGTGCTCTCATGCCAAACAAGCCTATCAGTCATATCACTTATTACTGTTTTAAATTACCCAATCTCCAAATTCCTCCTTGAACCCAACTTCATCAGATATATAACATTACCAAGACAAATTCCCTTCTCATCTACTGCGTCCAGAAAACATGCCCCAACTTACTATGCTAAAAGGTCTTATTGCCTCACAATTTGTCCAACCAAAACCTTTCCGTCTCCCTCCAACAACCAAACATAAGCACTGTTTGTCTCATGATCAGAGCATGAACACATCAAGTTTTGTATCCTTATCTTTTTGGTAGACAAACCAAACATGTGAAATTCTGTGATATTTCATTTTTTACATAATTGGATCACCATCCTTCCCTTGGATAATAACCAACACTGTTTCACCTTGAGACTCCCATCAATGACTTGGAGCTTTCACATTCCTAATGTCATGATTCTTTTAAATGCTATCTGAAATGCTTTAGGAACTGGCATGCTGAAAGCCTGAAAGACATACCTGCATTCTGTAAAGTAAATTTTTTGTTAGTGCAATTTTACCATCAGTCAATAATAATCTTGCTTTCAAGTTGGTTTGATTAATTTGATTTGTGGCCTTGGGCTATGCTTAGAAGCACACCAGATAAAAGAGGGTGATAAATACCATGGCATATGGGCATGGTTGGATCAATGGCAAACCTTTTTCACACTATGCTGTCGCCGTTAAGGAATTTAGATGGGAGACTTGTCATCCAGTTCAGTGTGATTTCGGGGTTGTCATTCTCATCTTCTGTAATCTCATGGTCTGTAACATTTGGAAAGAAAAACTTGAAGAGAAAAGAAAACAATGAAAGAGGAGGTAGAACAGAGTGGGTGCCTAATTCTATAGAGATTTTACTTTAACATGATCCCTGGCAGCGAATGTGACACAGGAAAGCTCATTTTATAATGTCAGCTTATCTGGAGTCTGAAATGATACAGAAAAAGGAGGAAATCAGGTGTTTGTGACAGGGAACCATTTTCTTTGTTCACTGTGCAGGACTGAACATAAAGCTACCTTATATTTTTCCTCCATTGTTGTTTTCACCAATCTACTTGGCACCATTTTTTCTCAAAACCTCCCTAATTAAAGGAATCTCTGCTTCTTCCTTGGCCGGTAAACCAAAATTTCTACACTAACTGTAACTCAACAAGCCTGTTCAATAATAGCTTACTATGTTTGTTCACTTACACTCTGATAATCCATGGAGGCTAGTAACACTCCCAACTTTCAAGATACAATATAACCTCAGGCCGTAAACACATTGCATTTTGATGTTACAATGACAATTACAGTATTTTCAGCACTCCAATCAAGAAATAAGCACAGGAAATCTGTTGTTTTGTCGGTTTTTCATTATGCAACCTAAGCCACAGCCCCTTGAATTTGTCATTCTTAATCCATATCCAATGCATTAAGAGAGAGAGAGAGAGAGAGAGAGAGAGAGAGAGACACGCATTGTAAATGCATTTGTGGTTTTCTTTAACAGCAATCCAAAAATGATAATCCACATGAAATATGTTAACCATATTACATCCCCATCAAGAATTTCCCATATCAAGCAACCAACTCCTAATACTATTCAGCTCACCTCCAGAAATATCCGCAAAGTTTAGTTCCTAAAAAAGAGTAGAGCCTGAAGTTTTCCTTTTCTTCTCTTCAACACCCAAATTTAAGTAAACTCTACATACAAAAACAGAGAATCTCTTATAGGTCTACATATAACAACACTACCTTCACTCCATGATTTTTATGATAAAACACTCACACTATTATCTTTTATTGTGCTACATGGATGTCATTAAGCTTTTCTGACATGAGTTGATTTCCCTGTAGTTCCACATAAGGCCTAATGAATGTCCGCCTCCACCAAACCTCAAAAGCTCTCTGAAGATTCGGGCAATTATCACCCACCTTCAAGAAACTGCCCAACCATGCAAGTAAAATACTCTGCTGGTCTTCCAGTGGCAATGTCAGTATCGTCCTTCCAATTCCTTCCTCAACCGCTTTCCGATCAAATGATCTGCAACCATGCTGCAACCAGCTGTAGTCATCAATCAATGGCTGTAACCATGTTTGTAATAACAGTTGTCGGGTTCCCTCTGATGGAAGCATTTCCCCTCTTCCTATCCCAACAAATAGCCTTGCTGTGATGCAGCTAATTAGGTGGCGAGATACTATTGGCAGCTTTGAGTGTAGGGTTGCCAACTCTTGGTGGCTGGCCCATATCAATGCATACTCATCTGCAGCTTGCCTGTCTGCTAAAATTTCAAGCAACCAAAGAAGGTTATCAGCCTCTACAGCTATCTGCTTTGCTACAGGACCTTTGCTGTCCATAGATTTATCAGTAAACCCTGGTTCCGCAGCTTGCCTGAACAAAAGCAACAGTGCATCCAAGCAGTTTCGGCACAAGTTGTATGTGTTCTCATTGCAGATGTCAGCCAAGCCACCATTAACAGAAAGGCTGTTATTCTCCCTCAGGAGCCTCAGTACTAAGGATTTCATCTTGTGCCGACTTCTCTCATCATTGCTCTTGAGAACCAGTTCCATTATATGGACGAGTGTGTCATTAGGAGGGTTGGAAATATTGGAAGACACTCGTTTTAATACTGGGGTGACTTCGACACTGTCACTCTGGAGGCGCAGGACTGATGAGACCACCTTTTCTTCTTCTTCTCCAACCCAAGGAGCTGCTTCCAGGTATTCCAAACATGATTGCATGCATGAGTGGAACCCAAGCAATTCTGCGACCTGCAAAAATAATTTATTCATATGTAATTCTGTAAAGTAAAGCTGTGGACATATTTTCTTTGAGTTAAACTGAAACATTACATAAAAGAAAAATCACTTGGTAGTGCAAAGAAATCCTAAAGACCACAAACAATTAAGCTGAAAGCAAGAGACCTTGAGTAGTATAAATCTATACTTCCTGCAAAGACCTCAGAAGCAACACTTGCATTACATAAGCTTTTTAAGTTAGTTCTTAATATGTAACCTAGAAAATGATGGCCCCAATGACACTCATGCAGGCCTACCTTTTGTGTGGATGATTGCAACTTCAGTCGCAACAACACAACGTGTGAGTTGAAAAACTCCCACACATCAAATTATATATATCAGGTATAAATTGTTTGAAGAGCTGGAAATATATGGAAAGCCCATCAACCTCTTGATAAGATAGTTGAATGTTACAAAAGAAGTGGATTAAACAAATGAAGATGAAGGCAAAGAAAACCCTGAGCTTACTAGTAACCTCTTGAGGACTACAATACTGGCTTTAGGTACTCACTAGAAGGTGAAGTATGGACGTCAGATGGGCTCTTCTACTAGTCATTTTAGTCAGGTTTAAAATTACAAAAACATCGAATTCATTTTTATAATAGCTGTAAATTTATGCTGTCAAAATCAGTTCAGAAATTATGAGTAGATTAAGCAATTGTAGGGGGAGTTTGGAATCCCAAAGATGAAAATAGATCCATAAAGTGATCGGTAGAGGTCCATTAGCTCACATTGCTTTCCTTTACCCAAACTCAAACCCATGATTACATAATTGTAATATTCCCATCCCAACTTCCCGTGCATGAGGCTCCATTCCAGACAAGTTTCTCTGACCTCAAAAAGTCAATAGATAAATAATGTTCAGATAGTTAAAAATTTGCCTTACATTCCCTGGAAAAAGGAACAGGTATTCTCAAAATTAAAAACATAATACATTAATAATAGTGCAACTTTATTTAATAATGCATATGTGGATCTTCTACATATTAAAAACAGGAGTTGCTTATCTCAGGTCAATCTACAAAAACTCAACATTTGGTCTAATTTTCTGCAGCTGGAAAGTTTCTAAGAAAATAAAAATTAAAAATCAATAGAATGTCTATTTAAGTTAGAATGTCATAAGATAACAGTTCCTCAAAGTAATGTATAACAAGGGGGGGGGGGGGAGCTAGTTAATTTTTATTATCCTCTAGGCCCATCATTCATAATAATGGAACTTATGTTATATTGCACTTGATTTTTTTCCCTTTTGTTAACTTAATGTGCTTCACAATCCATAATCTCCTATATAATTGGGTCTTATCTCAAATTTCTAGGTCAAGTGTCTTGATTGATGAGAAAGTTTAACTACACATTACAAATTGGTGATCTCTTGCAAAGCTTACCAGATTCATTGTTTTCAGCAATTTTTGCGGTAATTGTTCACCATCTAGTGTTTTCACTTCTCTGCAACTCACAATTTATATATTTTAGATCCAGACAGACATAATCTAAAATTCCCTTAAGAATATCAAGGATATTCAAGGTTCTTTAAAACCACTTTCAGACATTTTATATTATTCTGGATATATCATTCCACAGAATCAACAAAATCAACCAGGGCCTCCATTTCTGTCGATTTTGATGAGATGGAGTGGTATTCTGTTTGGAGGGAGATTGTTTGGTTGTTTGCTTTCTATCTTTCGCCGGCCACGTGAATGGATTTTTCTGTCTGCTTTGTTTTCCCTTGCTTTTCTTTTTGAATAAAAGTATCTTTGCCTAAAACAAAAAAGGAAAATTGACCTGTGATCTAGCATCATCAATCAACCCTGTCCGGCACCATCTACACATGCACTCCAACTCATTGATCAGTGATAAAATTTCTGGAAAGGACCTCTGCCCAAAAATCTGATAAACACATACCTTTCCAAGAAGCGTAGTTCATGATTAACTTACTCCAATTTGGGAGATAAATTATTTTAAAATTCAAGAACAAACTAATGATTTCCCTTTTATGGAATCATGTCTTTAATTTCAAGAAGTCTGGCGAGCAGCCATTTTGTGCAAAAAGCCAAAGGTTAGGTCTGTTTCCTGTCCACCCCTCCCAGCACCCCATAATTATGGGATGGGCACTGGGTAATGACCTTTTATGTCTAAAATTTCAAGACTAATAACAGGCATACTTGGAACCAGAAACTAAATTTACCTCTTTAAGCAAAACTTTCCACTAAAAATTAGGTTAGGACTTAGCACGATGTGCGTTTCAAGTATATCATACAAAAATTTAGCAAAATATACATGCATAAATTATTTCTATACAATGAGTAGCAAAAGAACCTAAAAGAGGAGGGGGGGTACATGAATTGAAGTTCAATTATAATATTTCCAAATGAGTGTCTGCAAGATGTACCACATAGTCATGATGATAGTCAATAGAGAAGATCAAATATTTAGCCACACAAGTATTAGTAGAAGAGTTCTGTGAAGTTACATCATGGATTTGATTTAAGTATTTGTTCTACCATGAAAAGCTCACATTTACCCAGCAGAGTACAAGCCATAAAAGTTTCAAACGAGTTCATGAAAATGCAAAATTTTGAAATAGCCATAAGTTCAAGAAAAGAGAAAAGTAGTTATAAATTCAGATCAATAAAACAACAATAGAGAATCATTATACTAACTTTTTCAAATCAGAAGATGGGATTGTCACTTGACTTCATGGCCAAAACCAAATTTTGGAGTAAAAAGAATGAAGGTCATTATGTGAAGTTAATTCCCACAATTTGAAAAAGGTAGTGACTCACTGGCATGGTTCTCTGAGAATACCTTGAGAATACGGAGCACTCGAGAAACGCTTTGTTTGATCAACCTCTGCTTCATTTCTTTGCAATACATTAATTCTATGGTCTCGACATAAATCTCCATGTCCTCACAGTTACCAATTTCAAGACAGAGCACAGCAGACTGATGTTGAGAAATCTTATCAGAAAAAAAACTGCTATTTTCTACAAGCACATTCTTGTGAACACTCATCTTCACAGAAAACCCCTGTTTTCCATACAAAACCACCTTCAGATCACTGGTCCCAGGTTCACCAAACTCAATTATTACCTTCCGCCGCAAATTCTCCATGTTGGTTTTCGGTGCTTTCTTGTTAACCATAGATGGACTAAGACCAACAGCATCAGAGCTTAAAGACCTTTGATCATCAGCAATAACTCTTGATCTTGATGGGTTAGAAGTCAGTTTTCTCTCAGTCATGGAGATTTGCTTCTTCTGAACAGGAGTTTTGGGAAGTGGGGGAGAGGTTTTGGGTTGGTATTGGGGGTTTTGAGCTCTGAGGGTCTTCTGAAACATGACAGGAGAGGGACAGCACCAAAACCCTTCTGGTGTTACAGCAATAGGGACGTTTCTGATCTGGGTGTGACCCTGTTCTACTCTTGTAACTCTAAAGTCATCCATATTTAACAAGCGTTTAGATAAAACCCGGCAACAAAAAACATTCAGAATGAAACCAAGGTACTGTAGTCCTCCCCAATCCAGAATTGGGTTCCTCACAGAATGACAAGAATATACAGAATCTCCAAAATAAAAATAAAAAGTATCAAAACCAGAAACCCTGAAGACCGAAAACTACTGACTATTTCTCCATAATAATGAATTGTGTTTCTTTACAGAATTTCACTAACAATATAGCGATTTAAAAAGCATCAAACATCAAAAGAAGCAACCTAAAATTCAAATTTCAGAATACACTACACTTTATCTGCTACCCAGAACCAGAGTTGTCTTATGGAAAGATAAAACAGTAGAGTCTCAAAAGGAAGAATCTAAAAGGCTCTGTGAAATATTTTACTTAATCACTGGAACCACGACACGGGTCTCTCAAAAATCAGTCGAAAAACCAACCAAATATTCTTAAAATTATAAAAATATATACTAATAATTATAAAAATAAATAAAACACCACTGAATTCCTGGTTTCCCAAGCCCAAAAAAAGAATTGGGTCTGACACTAAATCTCATAAAGCTAAACCACAAAATCAGAAACCAAAACGAGAATAAAGAACTACTTAAACCATGAAATGGGACTCTTGAGTCTACTCAAGACAAAGGGTATTAGAAATCAAAAGGAAAAAAAAGAAACTAAAAACATTTACCGAAGAACTGGGTATTTTGAAACATCTCTAAAAACCCATCTCTTAATTTTCCCACGTGTGTCTCTAATGATAAATTAAGCTTCGATGCCAAGCATCAAGGTAACCAAGAATGGCGATTTACAGAGAGAAATGATGAATCTATTAAACCTTGCAAAAGAATAAAACCGGGAAAAAAAATCAAAAATAAAAAGGCAAAGGTGGGTTGTGGGGTGGTGTTAACTTTACCAGCTTGAAATGTACTGCTTTATGGGGTGAGTCTGATAGACATGTCTCGCCCGGCAAAAATTCTCCCCCGTCATTCTCATTGTCCTTCCTTCAGCTTTTGCCTCTGTAAATTCTCACCCTTCCCTTCTTTCTATTTTATTTTTTTAAAGGGTCATTTCACTCTCTGGAGTTTGGAATCTGGACTAAGTACCATCTTTTTCTTGTGGTTTAAGTCAAAGAACCAATGAGTATGTCGAAGTCAAGGAGAATGATTGTCTGTTTTGAGACAGACCTCTATAATCGTGCTTTAATTGACACATGCTGTGCTTTTGAATTTGATGTCTTTTATTGACCACATATTTTTTCAACTGAACACTTTTTTAAACCTTTTTACCCCCCTAAAACAACACATTTCAATTTATAATTCACCATTTACACTATAGAGGCATTTTTATCACAGAACATTTATAAAGACCAAAGGAAGCCTCATGAGTTACCAAATTTAGCCCCATGGATTTGATAGGACAACTTAAAGTTAGCCTAAAGTATGAATGACATTAGGACTGACACATCAGTGTCAAAAAGTGAAAAGAATCCCCAACAAAATGTATATCACTTTTTTGGTGCTGATGTGTCAACCCCTAATTCCATTCTTACTTTAAATTAACTTTAATTTGTCCTACCAAATCCCACCCGCAAATTTAGCTTTAAATGAGTTTTTAGGATTTGAATAAATGAGTTTTTAAAACCCAACCATTGTATTGTCCAATTTTAAATATGTTGGTTGCTCTTGCACATGGTCACAATGAAAAAGAGAATAATTACTTTTATTTTGAGGGTATGAAAGGAGAATGAATTACTTTTTTTTATTTTTTGGGTAAATAAGAGAATGAATTACTTAGGGCATGTAAAATTGAGGGGTTGTTCCAACTGTTATGGGAAAGTTTTATCATCTTTATAGGATTAGATCCTTAGTTGTGGCTTGAAGAAATGAAAAAGAAGTAGAAAAAAAATTAGATTATGTTATTAAAGTAAAAAAAATATTATCATATTTATTGTATAAAAATGTAAGATTTTTTTATATCATAGTTATATTGCATAATAAATAATATTGCATGTAGAATTAAAATAGGATAATTGAAGTAGTGAGGTGCTTTGGAGTGTTGTGTGGTAAATGAATATCGCTAAATTCGGATGGGATTTGGTAGGACAATTTAAAGTTAGCCTAAAGTAAGAATGATATTAGGGACTGATACATTAGCGCCAAAAAACTGATATACCCTTTTTGGAGGATGCTTTTCACTTTTTGGCATTGATGTGTCAGTCTCTAATGTCATTCTTATTTCTTACTCCAAGGCTTTCAGTTGCTCTTCTTTATATGTAAGCTCTCCCTTTGCCTCTTGTTTAAGGAATCATTTTCCTTCAAAAAAAAAAAAAAAATGAAAATGAAAAAAAAGAATGAGAATGAGATTCTAATATTAAAGTAAAGAACTCTCAAATATATTGCAAAATAAATGTAAGAATTATTATTATTATTTTGATAAAGTAAGAGATCATTGTTTTATGCTCTCGTTTTGTAAAGGTTTTGTTTTTAACAAATTTGCCAAATATGGCTTTTTCTTACTCCAAGGCTTTCACTTGGTATCATCTCTTTCCCTGATGAAAGAGGCTGCTCTTTTTTATATCCAGGCTCTTTCTTTAATTGCCTATTGCTTAAGAATAATTTTCCTTCTTAAAAAAATAAAATAAATACATTACCTATGAGAAGAGTGAGAAATTAGTGAATAATCTATCTTATATAACATATATATTTTTTGGTACATAAACACAATTCATTAAGTAAACAGGGAGACATTTAAGAAAAGCCTCAATGTCTTTTGGCTAAAACCCTTCAACCAAACAGGAGAGGGGATAGCCAAGTGACTTGGGCTGGCTTGCCCAAACGTAGCTAGCAAGTGAGCTACCTAAGTCGAGGATCTCTTAATATGGATGAGAGAGATCTCGTCAAAAGCAGAAAATAAAAGTTTTGCTCTTTAATAAATGGCATAGTTTGCCACGAGCTGAGTGAATGATCTTTTAAGCAGGTCTCCTTCCAATTTGGGTGGGACAAGTTCACATAGAAAGAATAGAACCAAATGACTATAATGTGGTATCATTGAACTTCTTTTGACTTGCTTTTGCATTATTATACCCATATGGGACACCAATAATGGACCTTACTAATGATACTTCCGTGGAAAAGAAGGAACTTTGCCATCCATAGCAACAAAAAGACCTCCACCCCCCTGCCCCCCCACACACACACAGTGTAAAAGTGTCTTTAATTTGTTGACAATAACAACTTCTCTAGATTGGGATGAAATGTTTCAGGGAACCTTATTTATCCTAGCATGAACAAAGCCATTTCAGGTCATGAAAAAACTTCCCCAACATCCTGATTGATATATTAAAGTGCTGTGAAACTTTTAGTTAAAACTTAATTTTCTAATAATCCATGCTAATGATTATTGTATTCAGTTAGGGTGAATTTGGATTTGTGAAATTGGAGAGTGGAAAGATAATTGAATTGGATATGAATTATGAGATCCCACAAGGGGGAGGGGGGGGGACGGTGTTATTCGCAATTTGCCCATTTCCAAACTAAAAATGAACCCCAACTTTCATATTCAAAAAACATGCCTAAACAAAGTCATTTTCCCTTATTTTGAGGACTTCTCTATAATTTCAAATATGTTAATGGTTAAAAAAAATTTCATACAGACGTATAAGAAACAAGCCTGAAAGTAATCCCGTCAACAAGATATCTTAGTTGTTGAAAATTGATCTCATCGAGGTTTGAGAAAGAGGGAATGTATGCCAACAAATGGTAGTTAGTATTGGATTATAGCCTGTATGGCAGCAACCTGTAATGTAATCATTTCATTTGAGTTTTTCAAGGCATTTGTAGCCACAACGGGATGGTTTATAATGAACTCATACAGAATTTGTGCCTGATAACATAAATCATTTCATTTCACATAAAAACCTAAGATGACTTCATTTATAATTGTAGTTAACAAATCAGTAAACATTTGAATAAGTTCATTATGGAACCATCATCTCACGGCAACAAATGCCTTGAGAAACTCAAACGAAATGATTACATTACAGGTGGCTGCCAAACGCAGCCTAAAAGTTCTCCACTTGTGAACATTCTTGTAAATGAGAAAAGCATAAATGACTCGTATATGGATGAAGGTGGACTGAGAAACCAAAGTGTCTTCTTCACCAATACTGACAGGATATAAGTAGCAAACACCCCTAATATCATCCTTTTTAAATGATGGAAGATGAATGGTCCAAAAGGATAAAAGATTGAAAAAAAAAAGGTCATCCTAGACTGATCTTTGGCATAAAAAATAAAACTTTTCGGTAGTTCTCATAGATGGGTGGGCCACTTATTGTTCGATGCAAATTATGTTATGAAGTTTGAAATAATAGTAAATAGTGTTCTTATAGACAGTTACAACTATATTTCTTGGTTGCAATAATTGTATATACGTGTATAATATCATCATTATGACGATAAAGAGAGAGCAGGATAAATTTAAAATAAAACTTTCATTTTTGGGTAAGAAGGTAAACAAGGCATACTGAGGGGATATTATAGTTATGGGTTTTTATTTATTTTTTTGGTATAATATAGGTCTTGTTAAAGAAACAGTCAACCTTTCCACCTTTTACTTAAGAGGGGGAGGGGTGGTTGGAGGTCCCAAACTTAGCAAAGATACGTGCAAATACTCCAGCGGAACTTTAATACAATATGTACCAAGCCACTTCTGCACATACTCTGAACTAGATAAGACTAACAAATAAAATCAATCCCAATTTAAACCAATCTCTAACTCCCATCAAGGGACAGAGAAGAAGCACCCAATTTAGAAAAGCCAAAAGAGAAGAGACGAAATCACCAATCTACATATATAAGACAACCCAGAACGATTGAGCCTAACATTAGAAAGAAGACACTATTGTAGAAACCAGATGTTTAGGCTAACATGTCTTTCTAATGTAAGAAAGATAAAAAATGGTGGTTCAGTACTGCTCATATTTGAAATATTAATTGGTGCTATAAGCCTTCAACACAGTAACTAAATTGCCTTTTCCCAACACGATATTAACCAACAAGCAACAACAACAAACAGCCTTATCCCAACTATTTGGGGTCAGGTACACGAATCGTCTTCCACCATTCCACTCTGATTAGGGCCATATCTGCCGTTAAATTACCAGCTGCCATGTCCCTCTTGAGAGGTAAAGACATAGATCAAATCACATGTACAAAGTCTCAATTTGAAACCCATCCCACAATATCTCCAAAAGCAAAGAATACAATTTCCATTCATTAATGAGCAGCTTTATCCACCATTACATTTTCTATAAGCTTTTCCAGTCACTTCTAATTTAGAATAACTGAAAAAAGGAGCAATGATAAAATTAGCAATTACCATCCAACCAAATTAAGGACGAGTCAGACTAGGGTTCAACTTTGAGCCTTGGTTCAAAGCAAAAACCTGTGAAGAGCTGAAGTGGAAATCTCTTTGTCACAGGGCACTTCTGTGACCACTTCCATTGCTTCTGTTTCATGTCAAAAATGAGAAGAGCTGGAGCTCCATAACTTTGGATGTATATGAGATCATCAGTTCCACTACTTGCAAAGACATCATCGAACTCCCCAAATCCTTGAAAGAACTTGTGGGGCATCCTGGAGACCTCTTGCCACTCTTTCCCATTAAGAGCCCAAATGGCAATCCCCTTTATTATGTCTGGTCGGTCTTGTTTTCCAATCCCACCCACCATTACCAGCTTATCCTTAAGGTTCATCAGGCGGCCACAGGTAAGAGAGCAAGGTACAGGGATAAGAGTCCTCATCAGCATACCATGGGAAGATCGGTTAGAGAGATCATACATGATCAGGCCATGGCGGTCAGCCCAACCCATACCACTTCCAGTTGAGTAAATCAAGAAGTACAGAACCCCATCACAGATAACGCTTTCATCACCAGCCCTCCACCCTGTCAACATCTCTGAAACAGAAGTCACCCATGTCATCATTTCTGAATCGTAAACATGAATTGAGAGATCCCATTGGAAGAAATCACCAGGTACTTGCTTAGATTTTGCAACTGTGATGGTGTAACTGTGAGATATCCTGTTTACTGAGATTGCAAGAGCACTGTAGTCAGAGCATGTAAAACCCGAAGGCTCCTCAAGCCTCTTACAGCGTTTGGTGATTGGGTTACAGACAAATAGCTGGGTTCTACTGTCATTGTCCATGAAGCAAACCAACCCACATGAAGAAGCAATACACCAGTTAGACGTCACAATACATGGGAGCTCAAAACTGTACCATTTCCGAAGGATGGGATCATAGGCATACCCAACGGGTTCTTCAGAACTGGTAAACATGAAGTACCAGGGTTTCTGCGGTAAAACATCTAACCTTCTGGAATTCACAATCTCATTCCATCGTTTACACACACAACCTGCTCTAAAGATGCTTGCAACAGGGAGATAAGCTAGGATTCGTTCCAATAAGTCATTAGGGAGGATAAAATTTAAGGAAACCAGTGTGTTTTCATCATTGCCTTCCTCACTGAGATCTGAGAATGACTCGAACTCTCGAATAACTGTAAACTCTCTTCCAATGTCATCAAAGCGATCAGTGATCCAAGATGTTCCATCTTCCATGATCAAGAAAAGTAGAAAACCCTGCACACAACGAAGAAATTAACTTATGGTAAAGAAACCATCAGAGCCTCTTGGTTTTGCAACATAACCACATTAAGAGTTTAAGCCACCTACAAGAAATTTTATCATCGAGAAAAAAAGGAAAAAGAAAAAAAATATATATATCTCAGATTAAAGGGAAAAATTAAAAAAACAGGTCATAACCATTACACTGAACCAAAATCACCTGAAATACAATGAAACAAATAGAGCAAAAAGGAGAACCCCAACACAACATATATCAACTTCAGATGGTATTTGATTATAAGAGCTGTAAAAAGAACCAAAAATAAGAAAGGAAAATATCATTCAAAGCCTCTATAACTTTTTCTTTAGAGATTTTCAAAGGCCTTGAACTGAACCAAAATCACCTTCAAATTTCAGATTAAGGAAAAAAAGGATCCAAAACTCTTACTCTCTCTCTCTCTCTCTCTCTCAACAAAAAGAAAAAAAGAAAAGAAAACT
>JAOXJP010000012.1:8365147-8375523 GCA_025762735.1 Platanus orientalis | reverse complement strand
GGAGGTAGGGGGTTTTAGGGGTGGTGGGTTTCATTTAGGTGCCACAAGCGTCAGAGGCTAGCAATCCAAAATCTTCGGGGCATGAGATGAAGACGACGATTTGGTAGGGATTCTTTTTCATTCCGTAAGCCCTGTCTGGTTGCCACGAAAGGTTTGCTCGTGACAAAATTTTCTCAAAAAACCATTTTTAAGTAGTCTGGTTGTCATGAAAATTTGGTTTTCTCATGATTCTTTTCTTTCCTTTTTCTTGTGGGTTTTTCTTTTTTATTCTTTTCTATACAATTCAAGGCAACCAGACTGGGTTTTTTCTTGAGCCAATACCGATACTTAGGAGTGTAAATCATCTGGTTTTCCAACGTAAACTCTGAAGTCTCTGCAACTGAATCAGTGGTCAACAATGGTACAATTTTTTTTTTATGTATGGGTAGATTGATAATGTGAACCAGAATAGTAACTTTCCCTCTCAGTGATTTTCTTGGAGTGCAGCCACTTTCTGGAGTCTTTGTAATATAGACTTAAACAAAACTCAAATTCAGCTCATGAGTTAGCTTGACTCATTCACAACCCTATGAGTGGTGATTGTTTAGCAGCTTTTGTGCTATGATTACATGATAACCAACGTTAATGATCACATCTTGATTAGGGTTGGCAATTAGTGTTGGTGGGTCGGGTTCGTGTCGTGTTGAGGTAAGGGTATACGACTATATGGCTCAACCCTAATCCAACCCATTTCTTAACCGTTTTGACCTGAAACACATTTATAGTCAACCCTAACCCGCTTATTTTTTGTTGTGTTCATGTCAGATTTTTGGGTTATTTGGTAATTCATGTTGGCGGGTCATATTCGTGTCGTGTCAAGTTAAGGGTATACGACTATATGGCTCAACCCTAACCTGACCCATTTATTAATCATGACCTGCTTTGACACAAAACGTGTTTACAGTCAACCCTAACCCGGTTATTTCATATTGGGTCTATGTCGAGTTCACGGGTCATGTCAAACATTGCCACCCCTAATCTTGATCCTTCATTAATTTTGGAACCTAAGTTTCAATAATCCCTTTGACATTAGTTTTCTTAGGACATTAAAATCAAGTATTGAAACTAGTCAAATTAATTTATCAAATGAGCCAAATCAGTGGAGGTGGCATTATCACCAAAGATCTGCTTTGTCCAAAGCAGCTTCTGGAATATTCCCACGAGTGCAAGTGTTCATTACTTATTGGATTAATAATCCACTAATATTGCAGTTATGAGAAAACGGATTAAAGATATATCCTCAGTATGAGCGACGTTTCTTTGTTGTGCTTCATCCATAATGTTTGGTTTCGTCTTCCATAGATGACAATAATATGCAACACCCACTTGGATTAGTGAGGCATGACAGTAGAACTATGACCATACAAGTATCTTAAATGCAACTCGCAAGTTGTAGTGGTATTAATTGATCTTAATTTGACTCGATTATGATTTATTAGTACAAAAAAAAGAATTTGTCTTGTAGTTTTTTACATTTCCTCTACATCCAAGAATGTTCTCGAGGTGTCACATAAATAACCAATGGACCTGAAATGATTTGTCAGTCCATCAATCATGGAGTAAATAGCGCTTGAGAGTTCATGTCTCTCGTCTCCAACCATGAACTCATGAATATGACCATCAATTTCAATCAAGCTAAGTGCTCTTCCCTTGTTGATCCCATTGTCTTTCATCAGCTTCCTGACCTTCTTCACGTCTTCCCACCTTTGAGCTTCACAGTATATGTTTGAGATGAGCACATAAAGTCCTCCGGTATTTGGCTCCAACTCCAATAACTGTTTTAGAACTAGCTTTCCAACCTCTACATTCCCATATATCCTACAAGCCCCAAGCAGAGCACCCCACACTACAACATCAGGCTTCATTGGCATAACTCCTATGAGCTTGATTGCTTCATCCAAGTGACCTCCTCGCCCAAGAAGATCAACCATGCAAGCATAATGTTCAATTTCATGTGGAACCCTGTAGACGAGACTCATAGTGTCAAAGTAATGCTGACCTTTGTCTACAAAGCCACCGTGACTACAAGCACTCAGCACACCAACGAATGTGACCCCATCAGGTGGAACCCTGTCATCTTGCATCTTCTCAAAGAGCTTGATTGCTTCCAGGCCACACCCATGCATAGCAAAGGCCCCGATCATCACATTCCATGACACCACATTCCTCTCAGGCATCTCCCTGAAGATATTTAAGGCAGTGTCTAAGGGACCACATTTTGCATACATGTCTATAAGGGAATTATTTAGAGTCACAGTAGGAGTTATATTGCTATTGCAAGCGTAAATATGGGTTTTCTTTCCCATGATCAAATCACCAAGTTGACTACAAGCTGTAAAAATGCTTACCAGTGTAGCCTCATCAGGCTCCACTCTTGAATTACACATCTGGGTGAAGAGATCCAATGCCTCCTTGCATTTACTGTGTTGGACATAACAAGAAATCATGGAATTCCAAGAAACAACATTCTTCTCAGGCATTTGATCAAACTCCTGTCGAGCAAGATCCAAGAACCCATGTCTTGCATAAGCATTAACAATAGAAGTCCATGAAACCACACTTTTATGAAGCATTCGATCAAAAATTGCTTTAGCTGAATGCAATTGTCCACACTTGGCATACATATCCACTAAAGCATTTCTAACAAACAAATCAGTCTTAGCCCCTGTGACCTCTATATAAAAATGCACATATCTACCCAGATCAAATTTCCCTGTTTGTGAACAAACGGAGAGGAGACTAACCAAGGTAAACTCATCCGGTTCCAAACCCAGCTCCCTCATTTCCTGAAAGAGAGAAAATGCTTCGTTGCAGCAACCCATCCGAGAATAAGCACCGATCATTGAATTCCAAGAAACAATAGTTCTTTCTGGATTTCTGTCAAACAAATTGCGGGCAGACTGAATTGACCCACAAACAGCATAAGAATTGAGAAGGGCATTTTGTACACACACTTGTCCGAGCCCAAACTTGATGGCCTGGCCATGAATAACTGCAGTTTCCATAAATGCTAATTCGGAAGCACAACCCTTGAGAACAAACGGAAGGGTGAACTCGTTTGGAGAAAGGCCTGAACCAATCATTCGGCTATAGAGGAAAAGAACCTCTCTTGTGTCACTACTATTTGAATAGCCCCGTATCAAACTATTCCACATGAATCTATTGGGTTCTGCGATTCGATCGAAAACCAGCCGCGCGTATTGAAGATTGCCCGGGTTGGAGGTGGCACAGAAGGCCATTAATTTCCCCACAGTGAAGTTTTCTTGTAGCAATCCGTTTTCGATGATCTGGGCATGGATTTGTCTGAGTTCTCCCATGGTACAGCATTTCTCTAAAAGGAAATGGAGGTTCTGGTGGATGGCGGATATGAATTTGCGATTGGAGGTGGTCTTGGGTCGTGGAGCTATGGTGTGTAAGGTATGGGAATTCAGGAGAGCGCCGTTAAGGCGGGAAACAATAGCTTCTAGTTGGGTGGTACGAACATGCTGTCTAGTCATACGAAATTTCAGTTTTGCAACTGTTTTTCAAATGTAGTATCCAAACTTCGAAGGACAGAAAATGCCGTTATTCTTATCATCCGTACATGATCGCCCATGTCTGGCCAAAGCAGTAAAATCTCCTTTTCGAGGGCAAATCCTCTGTTATAAGCTTATAAGCTTAAAACACATTAACGGGAAACTAACATGTATACCCAAAAAATAATTTAAGATTCAACATTGGCCGGTGTAACGTTGTAGATTTAAAAGTGGACCTACTCTTAGCCACGTGTTGTTCTTTGACAGTAGTTTCCATTTCACTGCAGAGATTTTGCTTTCCCAAGAAAAAGTGAGCCACTATGAGCCGAGACACAAAGGGGAGTGGGACCCATACACTCGTTGTAGGCCCTACCACCCCCTTTGTGTCTCAGCTCACTTTCCCCAGTACGGAGGATGTGAGTCCTTTCCAACAATCCTATTGTGCCCAGCAGTGTACGGTACATGGTGACAAAATGGTCCAAGAACTCATATTCTCTGTGCTGTGCTGTGCTGGGGAAAAAGTGAGTCACCACGAGCAGAGATACAAATGGGGCATGAATCAAGATACAAAGGCCCCACCCCGCTGTGTATCTCTGTTCATGATGGCTCACTTTTTCCAGGATGTGAGCCCCCCACACTAGATGTTGAGGTAATGGCAACCCTTTTTTTGTCACACATTATTGTGTGTTTGGTGTAAACATAGTTTTGAAAACCAGATCAGATTGGTTGGTTTAACATGGTTAAACCTGAACTGGCACCATAAATGGTTCTCTAAAGACTTAAAATCGTGATTTTCCAAAAATCGGATATAACCGGTAAAAGTGTAAAACCGATGAAAACCGATCGGTTTTTTAAGAACCCAGTTCTAATAAAACCAACTAGTTTTTATTTTTTTAGTAAATTATGAAGAAAAAAACTAAAAATGTGTCTTTTCACACTCCAATCTCACTTTCCATGAATTGTTTTTATTCTTTTTGGTATTTTTCTATATTTTTTCGTACATCAAAAATTTGAAACTCAGTCATTAGCCTTCTAATGTATTATGAATTGTTTTATGTTTTTGGTATTGTATTACATTTTGTTTATGATTGAGCAAACCGCGGTTAAATCATGTAAACCAATGATCGAACCCGGTTGGACTTGAATTGCCCACTTTACCAGTTTGATGGCCGGTCCGGTTCTTAAAACTATGGGTGTAAGACGATCATCAGACACTCTTTTATAAGAGAAATCTATTTTGAATTTGGGTAGGTCTTGCAACCAATAACACATGATAGACGACAATAGATGTAGCCAAAAATCATCCTGTTACTTAGAGCCACAACAATCATGTCCAATACATCATTTGTATCTCAACAATTCATCTTTCAACAATCACTTATATTAGAGGCACTCTCCACAAAGGCATCTACCAGTTTGACCATCCTGACCAACTTAGTTCTAATACCAATTTTATCATAGGTACTCATTTGTTAGGTATAAAATAGAAGATTTCTCCTAAAAATACATTTAAGGTTCATTTGGAATGAAACACAACAATAGGAAAAATAATCGTGTTAAAGTGAACCATGTATACCAATTGTTATGAGCGGGCTGTGTGCATCTCTAAAAATGAGGTATGATCGATGTCTATCATTAAAATGAACAAAGAAGAATAAGAAGAAAGAGTGTTGCATGGCCTAATGGATGGATGAGAGTTAATACTTGAATAGACATAATTAGAAAATATGCATTCTGTTTATGCTAATCTGAATCTCACATATGAGATCATGATGCGTGGATTCTACTAACTTTGAATTCATCCACTAGTATGAAAATACGAAGCATGTTCATAGCAAGGATGTGAAGAGAACAAATCGTATTAGACGGCAACACATGTCCAAATCGTTAGAGAAAAAATGTACATAATGAACGTGGATTATTAATTTACACAAAATGAAAGAAACAATGGCACAACACACCCCATTGACGAAGAATGAAGATGATGGTTATGTCAATAAACAAGGGATGTAACCACCCTGATTACATGCAAAAGTAAAAAAGATGTTATAACTAACCGATATGATATAAATAGATAAGTGACGGAAGAAAAAAAGATCATCAACATTATCATTAAATTTAGTCTATTTTAGGAATAAGAGTAATGTATAATTGAATTCAATTTATTCCTTGTTCTTATCACTAATTTGATCACCGTTGAAGAAAATGTTCTAGATAAAAGTGGCAGCCCCTTTAGATTGATTAAAATATTTATATTGTGTTATCAACTAATCATTTCTCATAACAATTGAGATTTCATTTGCTCAATATTTTTTTTCAAGATTCATAAAAGTCTTTTTAATTAAGGCACGGACCAAACCCATTATATTGATACAAGTTACTCCATGAATGTCACATGAAAGGAATTGGATGGGAATTCAAACCACACCCATCCTCACCCATTTTCTTTCACGTGCCATCTCTTGGTGTCCAAAACACTATCCTAAACACCAAATCCTGGACAAAACCTCACTCCCTATGATAAAATAGGTAAGTAAAAATAAGGAGAATGATTGTTGTGATCAAGAAGTATTTGATGCACTGTAAATATCCACAGATTGACACATGATGTGTTTCTGAATTTGGTGCTTTTTTTTTTTTATACTAACAGATTGTTTAATTTAACCCCAAACAGGCCATGTGTCAGCTTATAACGTCTTCACAGAGAATCACAGACATTTTTTGTCACAAAACATTCTGTTGTCAAATTAACCGTTCAGTGTTTTTTTTTGTCCCTTTTATTTCCAAATCCCGCCCCTCGTTTAAATTTCTTTTTATTCCCCCTTTTGCAGGATATGCCTATCACGCCACCGAGCTCTCTGAAGCGAGAGAAGTCGACGTTCATTTTTTTTTGATTTACCCGCGCGAATATGGTATCCTGAAACGTCAGTGAGCTCCTTCAATGGAGATTTTACGATGTACACGCTTTCTCTTCTCACCCTCCAGGCACAGCCAATTCTCTCGTCTTCTCTCCTCGTCACCGTCTCGCTCCCGCTCCCTTCCATCAATACCGTCTGTTCAAACCCCCCCAAACGAAACCCTAATCTCGTCTGTCGTTTCGATTCTCAGAGAGCAGCGCTCGAAGAGCCGATGGAACTTCATCAAATCCCTCTACCCTGAGGGCTTCTCCCCGACTGAGGTTTCTCAAATCATCCTCCATATCAGAAACAACCCTCGTCTTGCCCTCCGCTTCTTTCTTTGGTCAGAGAAGAAGTCCCTCTGCACCCACGACCTCCTCTCTTACTCCACCATCATTCACATCCTTGCTAGGGCTCGTCTCAAAACTCTAGCACAATCCCTAATTCAAACTGCCATTCGAGTCTCCGAAGTCAACAATTTCGCTGATCCCGATCTCTCATCAAAGCCTCCTAAGCTCTTCGAAACTCTAGCGAAGACCTACAGGTCTTGTGATTCCGCCCCTTTCGTCTTTGATTTGCTAATTAGGGCTTGCTTGCAGGCGAGAAAGATAGATCGGACGATGGCCATTGTTCGAATGCTACGGTCTCGTGGGATTTATCCGACGATCGGCACCTGCAATTCGTTGATCGGGGCGGTATCCCGGTTAAGAGGATCTGATGCTGGTTTTGCGATTTATAGAGAGATTTTTGGTTTTGATGACGAAAAAGAGGGTAAAGGAAGGGTTACGGTTTCTCCCAATGTGCAGACTTTCTATATACTGCTGCTCTCTTTCTATCAAGAAGGGATGATGGAGAAGGTAGAGGAGATGTGGTTTGAAATGGAAAAATTCAATTGTGATCCTAATGTGTATTGTTACAGTGTTTTAATGGCGGGATTTTGTGATGAAGGAAAGATAGCAGAAGCATTTAAATTATGGGAAGAAATGCAAACAAAGCAAATTAAACCTGATGTTATTGCCTATAATACTCTAATTAAAGGTTTCTGCAAAACTGGAAAAATGGACCAGGCGGAAGAACTTTTCCGAGAGATGGCATCGAGTGAAATTGAAGCGACTTGTCTCACTTATGAGCATCTAATTAGAGGATACTGTGCAATTGGGGATGTTGATTTGGCAATCCTTTTGTATAAAGATATGTGCAGGAAAGATTTCAGGCCAGAGGCTTCCACAATTGATGAAGTAATTCAAAAATTGTGTGATAAAAATAGGGTTTCTGAAGGTTTGAAGTTTCTGAGGGATGTCATGAAAAGGCAAGACCTTTTCCCGGGTCGGGCGAGTTATGAGTTTCTGATAAGTGAGTTTTGTAAAGAAGGGAAGATGGAAGAAGCATTGAAGCTTCAGGTAGAGATGGTGGGAAAAGGTTTCGAACCAAGTTTGGATACATACCACAGCTTCATTGAGGGGTATATGGAGCAGGGGAATGAAGAAAAAGCAAGGAATTTGAGGAAGGAGATGATTGATATTGGTCTGCAGCGTGGAGAGGACTAGATTATTTATTTTTGTAGCTGGATAGCGAACTCCCTGAATCAAAATTGGTTTCACATTTTTTGTGATCAGGTGTAGAAGGAAGTGTGGTACTGAAAGTGCTTGCAGTTGCACCTAACTCTGGTATGGTTTTCTCCAAAGCTTGTTGTGCTTGTGTTTTCCCTATATCTTGAAGAAAATCAAAACTTAAGAACCCTTTTTACTGTATAAAGAGCTTGATGGTCAACCAGTTTGGAAAGGGATTCCCTTATCAAAACCGTACATTAGTAGGGGGTTGGTGAGAGCCAATGACCTCTCATTTTCTTGATGAATAAGCACTTTTATCTTTCATTTTCGTTCTTCAGGCTCCCCAACAGTTTATATATATAATTATTTTATTAAATTTTGAGGTGCATTATGCAAGATGTATAGCAAATGACATTATAAAATGTGTAAAAGAAATTTTCTATATTATTTTGATTAAAATGTGAGGATACGTTGAGTCTTAAGTAATGTGATAGTAGTTTTGTGTTTCTGATGCTAACAATTAGAGTACGGTGGGTGTGATCCTCCTGTAATGAGTGTGATCTGTTCAAGAAACCTAAATTATTTGGTCAGAAGCTTTTTTTTACTTTTAGTGTATTTCGAGAAATTGTGTATGGAATTCTGTTTGGAAATTGATCAGGAATGAGCACCTTTTCTGCCTCTCTCACAGTAAAGGTGTAGTTAAAGTAAATGGTGACAACTAAACACAAAATGGCCTAACACTCGATTAGTTTGCTCATTTTAATTGTGGTAACCGAAAAATGGAAGGTGTGGACTTGCTTGCATAATTATCTTATTTTAAATTGAGCTTCAATAAGTCATGAAGATTTTTTTTTTCCTAACCTTCATAAGTGCTACTGTTGAATCCTGTTCTGTTTTTACATAAAATGTTTCCGATACATAAGCGGATGCTACGGGTGGCAACGAGTTGAGTTGGGTCAGGTTAAAGATCAATCAGGTTCTTGCACCCTTTGCACAATACGAGATTGGCCAAACTAGACCTTAAAAAGAGCCAATTCGTGTCACTTTAAACTTGGTATATGCAGCCTTACTGAATTTGTGACCTAATTTAAACAGAGTTGGAATGGGATATACCCAAACATAAATTTAAGATGTGGGTTCAATGGGTTGAGTCAAAGAATGCCACCATGATGAAGGTTTGTTCAAACCGCATAAAAAAATGTTCACTTATTCTTGATCTTCACAAAGGCTACAATAATTGTTTAGAGCTTATACATATGGTTTCACAGTAAATAATCCATTAGTATATGTGGATTTTTTTTATTAGGTCATGTCACTCTAATGGAGATGTGTATATTTCAGTATTCAACTGCAAGTGCTAATGATCTTGCAAATTCCTTAGCAAGAAATGATGTGAATAGAGATACTATATAATTTATACGTATTAAGATTTACCAGAAAGAATTCTACTTTATATGGACTGGTTGTCCTCATTTGTTCACTCTAAGCTCTACTCCACCCCTCTTTTAGCCATGCAGAGGGTTGATGCAGCCAGCTCAAACTGTTATCTGAATGGTCATCCTCTAGATTGGCCACATCTACAGTGCTAGCGACTTGGTCCATGTCGGACCTAAGCTTTATTGTATTGTACTCCTCTCCTGCAAAATGCAACCATCAAACAGGGCATTTTTGGCACTTGGTGAAGGGCTATCAGATGAAATTTGCCCCATGGGGAAATGGTGATATAGCCAACAAGTAGAATCATGCTCAGCGGCCACAATATGTTTCTTTAATCAAGAAATGTATAGTGAAAGGGCACGAGAGCTACCCTTAGAGGAATCGTATCTGTATGCATGCGTGCATCTTTTTGTGTTTGATGCCTAGTTCTGTTTCTCTATTTTCTGCAATTACTTTGGTAACTCGTCATCAAAACTATGTGATATGAAAGTCCTGGATTTCACCATCATTCTTAAGCGTGGTGATTTGTGCTGATTGGTTTCCTATCTAAAAGATCTTCTTGACATGCTTGAAGAAATTGATTTTTTACAAGGCCCGAAGAACAGCTATTTTATATAAATGAGAAAATTTTGGGACTTTCATCCTCTTGATAGTTATGTGGGTATTTTGCTAATTTATAAGTCTATTATGAAAATGTTGATGCCATATTAGATCCAGGTGTTATGCAAAAATTGCCTGAAGCTGCCTGGACATCATGAAAACAAATAGGGAATCAAAACTAAAGCTCACGTTAATGGCAATGAAGTACTATGATATTCATTTACAGAAAAAGTAGGAGTGAAAATCAGTGGTGATCCCAACCACCCTTTAATCACCTTAGTAGTTGGTGTCTTTGATTGAAGGTTTGCTCCTGTTTACTCCTTTGGTTAAGATCAAAC
>JAOXJP010000012.1:8349002-8365047 GCA_025762735.1 Platanus orientalis | reverse complement strand
ATAATATTTCGAAGCATTCTAGTGAAATTTCCATTAATCCTCATGATGAATAATCCATCAAAATCGAAATTTTGAACATTGGATAGATCTAGAGTTCAAACCTACATCTCAACATTTTTTTTTAAAATTCATGGGCCGGCCCAAAGCCCTATTAATTAATGAGGGCCAGGCCCAAACCTCGACCCGAGCCCACCCCTACGGGCCCAAGCCCCGGCTCGAGCCCAGCCCATGCCCACCTCTAGTTTACAGGGTTAAAACAATAAAAAAAAAAGTGTTCAAATGAGCATTTGCTTCCTCTTTAAATTAAAAGAGGCACCAAATTCAAAAAACCATCACATGTCAGCATGTGATGCGGGAACACAAAAGAACTTACTATTGTGGGTGCAGCAGGTCCTTTCCCTTTCAAAAATGGGAAAGGATCTGCTACACCTAATTTGTTTCTCCCTGTGTCCCCATGCACAAAATGTGAAGTGTATAAGGTTAAAACTATAAAAATAGTTTTCAAATAAGAATAGGATACAAACCATAAAAAAGTGTTCAAATGAATATTTACTCCATATTTAAAAGAGGCACCAAATTCAAAATAAAACTTTACGTGTCAGCTTGTGGTGTGGCAATATAGAGAAACTCACTATTTTGGGTGTAGCAGATTATTTCCTTTCAAAAATATGTAAAGAGTAAATTCAATAAATACGTAATAAATTCAATAAATGAATCTTTATTTTAAATAAATAAGATACAATTCTTTGATTTTACACTCTTTTACAAAAGAACAAAATTTCTAATTATTGTCAATGGAGATTCAATAGCCTAATGACATGTTTATTGGATTCCAATGTTAATAGTGCTTGATTGCAGGTGAATCAACTTCTTCTCAGAGCCTTGAGCTTAATCTGAAAATGAGGGAACCACCACGAATATTATACGCAGGGCTAGATTTATGGCATATTTATGAGATGCGATGAATTTATTTTCTTTGACCTTAAATTATGGCTAGTGGAGAAGACTAGAAAGTACGCCGAAAAACTTCAAGCATATGGACAACTATGAAGATGGTTTGAAGCTTCCTTGTCTCTACAACACTTAATTTAAAGTCTTATGCCAAAATGTCATCTTTTTATGTAAAATGAGTGTATTTATAGAATTGGAAGTTGAATCTTGTCAAACTCCTGATAAGGTGTAATTGGATCTTCTTACCTTTTTAATCTAAATGAGTGATTATACCTTTTTTGTTTAGAAAAAAAACAATTTATGGAATTATTTGTAGTTCATGAGTGTCATAGATTTCATTCTTTTAAGTGTCTACAGTATTATTCATTTTTTACAGATATAAAAGAAGTGTGCTATGTCCTAAGAAGAGTACATGCATCGGATGGTTATGATTATTTTTGAGTATTTTTATTTTTTATCCTAAAGAGATCACCTAGGTGGAGCCCATTGAAAGAGAGATTCCAATCAAGCCACTTGCTTGCCATGCGTATGGCATTGGCAGAGCATGATGGCATCTTCCCAGTCTTTTGTGATTCGCGTATTCTACTTGTGAAAATCGTTAGTTATTCACTGCACAAAACCTGAGCCTTTCATTGAATCCGTCAAGTGAGTTGTATCAAATGTGGTAAGGGTTCCAGACATGGTTTTAAAACTCGGTCGATTCCGAGTCGGATCGGCCGATCCAACTCGGAATCGGTTGAGATCGATCCGATTTTCAGGGTCAACTCGGGATCTGTTTTGACTCGGCCGATCCAACTTGGGAATCAGCCGATTTGGGTGTGAATCGGCTTGGATCGGCCGATCTGGATCGAGAATCGGTTTGAAATTTTTTTTTTTTTTGATTTTTTTTTTCAAATTTTGAATTTCAAAACATTTTAAAGTTTTTTAATTTTATTTTTTTTTTTTTTTTCTAATTTTTAATTTAAAAAAATTTTAATTTTTCTTTTTTTTTTTTTTGCACTGGATTGATCGAGTCAACTCGAAATCGGTCTGGATCGACCAATCCAACTCGGGAATCGGTCAGGACCGATTCCGACTCCGATTCCAAGTTTTAAAACTAACCATGGTTCCAGATGTTGTATTCCATTCACAATGATTGTATGTGTCAGTATATTTAAGTATCTTGCACGAGCCACTGATCTTGGAAAGTTTAACATTTGTTGAGAAATGAAGGCCCTCTTATAGATCATATTTCTTATATTTTCACTAAATATTGCAATCTTCAAATTCTAAACTTAACTCATCTAATCAATTAGCCTCTTTTTAATTTTTATTTTCTTCCGTGTTTGGTAACATAAGGTTTTTAGGGGAAGGTGAGTCTAGACTTTATGCATTTATTATAATGGTTAGATTTTCATTCTATGTTGATACATTTTAGCCATTTTCTACATTTCTTCTTATATTTGGTATTTAGTATCATTATTTATAATTATCCAAAAAAAAAAAAGTATCATTATTTATTTATTGAGTTGTATTTCTTTTTTTTTAATCTTATTTTAGTTTTTAGTTCAAGCCGATCATTACAACTGTCCATTTGCTTACCCGTCCCGCATATGTAGTAAAAAAGCATAGGCTCCGCCGCTCCGCATAGGTTCATTTGTAAGAGTATGAACAGTGCATAATTTATTTATTTATTTCTGAAGGACCAAAGAGATTTGAAATAAAATAAAAACCAAAGAGATTAACCCCATTATATATTTTTGAATTTAGCATGGTTTTTAAAACAGCCTTTTATACCAGCGCAACTTGTGAATGGATAAAAACCGCTCACCTTAACGAATGCTAACCACCGCTTCTTGTCAGGTGGTGGGCACATTGGCGCCGAAAAGTGAATATGCACCCCCCAAAAAAGTGAAAATCACTTTTCAATGCTGATGTGTCTACTCCTAACAGTGTGCAGTGGTGAGCGTTTGTTAAGGGAAGCGTTCATAAACCAATCCAGCGCAACTTTAGTGCAGGACTACACGGTGGGAGAGGGGAACATAATTGCGGACAAATGCTTCCAAACGGGCCTTCTTCTTCTTCTTCTCCTCTCTCTCTCTCTCTCTTTCTCTCTCTCTCTCTCTGGTAAATAAAAACAAGGTATATTACTAAATAGGATCATGGACATGATCTAGAAACATAAGATTCTTTGAGTTGGAATAGGTTAAGTTAGCGAGAGCATGAACAATCTTTTTATAATAGCCCTGGTTTGCTATGGTTTTTGGGAAACTGAGAGCTGGAGGTACTTAACAATAGATGTGTTACTTTCCAAGAGGATCTTTTTAAGACCAATATTTTTTGTGAGCATTAGACCATAATTAGCTGCTAGATTCAACTTTTTTGAGGTGAAGAAGCATTGCATCTTTGGGAAGTGGCCCCTAAAAATTACTCGCGTCATCTCAAATAATAGCACCGGCACCCAAAGAATTCAAAATTTATCTTCACAAAATCATGTTGGTTGGGTTGTTGATCCTCCAATTGCATCGATTCCTGCAACATTATGTTAGAGAGCAGTAAATTTTTATAATTTGAGGTTGCCTTATCGAAGACTAATATATTTTTAATCTAGTTTTACCATTTTTTTTTGTAATAAATACTTTATATCATTTCAATAATATGTAATTATCTTTAATGTATTACGTATTAAAAATATCTTACCAAAACATATGAGAGTATAAAATTTTTATAATAAAAAATTCAAAAAAATAAAATAAATAATAGCTACTAAGAATAAGATAATGGTTACTTATTAATTATTATCAAAAAAAGAAAAGAAAAGAAAAGAAGATATTGGTTACTTTACCAAAAGAAAGATAGTGGCTATTGTCTCCCTTTGCAAAGACTTGAAAGCCATCTCATCCCTCTTACCCCTGCTAAAATCTCTCTTCCCACCATGTTTACCTCTCTCATCATGTCCCCTAATTAAACTCCTAATGTTAGTTGCCATTACTAAAATCACTATCAATCTTAAACTCTGTAAGGGGATAATGACCTCTGATCCTTTTTTCCCTCCCATAAATTAAAAAAAATCAATATTCTAAAGCATGAAGCATCCACACTGAAAGAAAAACAGTAGAAACCCTAAAATGGAGAAGAGAAACCCCAGTTTGTGAAAGGGAGCAAATGTTCTGTCCAGGATGGTGTCTGGGACATTAGGGGATGACACGTGAAAGAATATGGGCTGGAAATTCAGGCTAACCCTGCCCATTTTCTTCTTCGTGTCGTCCCCTGGTATCCAATACACCATTCTGGACAGAACATTTTCTTCCTTTGTGAAAACTTTAGAGAGATTAATACTTACTAGAGTCCATCTCTCTCTCTCTCTCTCTCTCTCTCTCTCTATATATATATATATATATATATATATATAATAAAAACTATTTTCTTTAAGAAAACTATATAATTTGCATCAATTTTTTTCATTTGATTATTTTTTGTTATTGCCTTGAGATTGCTTTCAATCTTCATAACGTAAAATGACATCAATTGCTTTCTATTGAGTACACACTTACATATATGCATGCATACACAAGGGAAATGGTTTTTAAGGTGAGTCATGTAGATCTATTCACAACACTCATATTTCAGCCACATGGAAGGATGAAATGACCTACAATCACATAGGGGACCTTGGATAGACCATTGTTTGTTTCCCTTGTCCATAATAGTTGTATGACCCACCATTAATTGGTCCTTTTCTCTTATAATACCAGTCATTGAAGCTTTACATTTCGTAATTATAAGAGATGTCCATAGAAGAGGCATTCTTTGCAATGTATGATATTGCTGAAATTTATAAGATGCGGAGAAGGTGACATGGCCAACATGTGGAGCCATATTAGGTTGTTATGAAGCTGCCACATGGAAGATTCCTTGGGCATGTAGATCTCTTAACTAGGTGACTCACCTAGCAAACTCGCCTCCATATATATGAAACTATTTTGTAAGCAACGCCATGCTCCAGTGTTCCTTACCAAAAGAAAATGTCATGCTCTAGTGCCGACCATTGTTCAGTGAAACAATAGGGACTGAAAACAATATTCTTTGAGGTCTTCTATATAAAGTGTGTACTCGTTTTTTTTTCCAGTCATGTAGAAAGTGGGTACTTAGCATAGGTATTATATCTTGTATTATGATAAACTATAAACCCTATACAAAAACTTGAAACTTGTATTCATGAAGAGAAAAATGTGCAGCAAGGACAAAGAAAAGGAGAGCCAAGCCTACCTTAACGGACTTACTAGTCGCCATGGATGGGATAACAATGTATGTTGATAATACTGGGAAGAATTTTGAGGTTCTTTAAAACATTTCAAGCTTCTAAAAATAGTGAGTTTGAAACTTCCAGTTACAAGTCTTGCATCCTTACAATATCTATTTAAATTCTTTTATATTTTTGGGAAAGGATCCTGGTGAGTTTAACCACATCGTGACAACCATTTGTAGGGAAAAGGATGAAAAAAATCAGGAACAATTTACCAAAATAAATCAGATACGTGTGGCAGCAGGAACTTCTTGCTGATTCACCAGCAGACGATTCGCTCCCTATATTTTAATGAAAAATAAAAGAGATTTATTTTTTGTTACTTTAAGTGCCTTCTAATAACTTTCCATAAATGGTACCACATCATTGCTATGGAAGAAAATCAATATATTTCTTTTGTAGTTTTTACTTACCCCTAAGACCTTTATGAAAATAAAATAAAAATTCCACAAAATGTTTTACTTTCATTGTGGGTAAGGCAGCATTTGAATTCCAAGCCCTACACACTCTACATTAGGAGGATCCCTTTGCTTATTATAATATTCCCCAAGGCCCGGATGGCATCCAAGTTAATAGAGAGATATTGGAAGAGTATGGTTATTCCCTATTTTTCTCTTAAAGGGGGGAAGATACAAAGAATAAAATAGATGGGCTATAACGATAGTGGAAGAATATTTTACCAATAAAATAGTGGAAGTATAGTGCATGAAAATTTTTTCGTGTGACATTATTTTCTTATGCTTCAAACAAGGCCATAATGGTGAGAGTTGCAGTCATCGTTATAAACAAAAAGAGAATGAGGCTGAGAATAATCAATTGAATTATAACGCAGGGGAGGCAATTGTGAATCAGGACTGCAACTAAGGTTTGGATCCCTAAAGCGAACAAGCTTCTTGTACCACGAGGCCACCAGTGATTAACAATAAGGTTGACTTTATTACCCAAAAGCAAAAAAGGGACATAGTTTTTACCCAAACAAAATCCATAACCAAGATTACATACAGAAGAAAAATCCTAAGATTAGTCCAGTTGGGCATACCAGATCCCTTGGATCTTCACATCCTTGGGAGCCTTCGCCCCCAAATCAGTATCAGATGGCTGAATGCTCTCAAACACTCCGATCACCTCGCCGCTATCTGGCTTGCTCTTGGTAACGCTAAGAGTAATCGTCCCCGTCGACGATGAAGGGTCCTTTATGTTCTCCTTAACCAGTTCTTCCTCGTCTCCTCTTCCACCGGCCGGCAAAGCCACGGCATTGTCATAGCCGGTCGACCCACCTCTCCCCTTTGGGTCCAAGAAAGACGAACCTCTGTAAGATGGCACAAGGAATTGTCCTCCAAAACTCTCTGGTTTGCCAGACGCTACAAGCTGTTTGATGGTGAAGAGGAAGGGCACACGCTCGCCTCCCGGGAGCTGAACCGTGACGGCAGCATAGTCGATCCCGTCTTTCTCCTCGAACTTAACGGTGCCGTCAGGGCCCACCTCAAAGGGTCCCTCTATCTCGTCGAGGGTGTAGGTTAAGCGGGTCATGAGCTTGGTCTTCTGGAACTCAGGTGGGGAGTTCTTGTTGACGCTCTCGGCCTTGACGGTGAAGGAAGTGGGTTCCAAGCAGAACTTCTTCATGGTGTATTTGCCAGGCTTGAAGGCGAAGGCGTCGACGCCGCTGTCGACGGTCGGGCACTGGTTTGCGGTTCCGGTTCCCTTCACTTCCATGTACGTCTTGCTCTGGATCTCGTCGTAGGTTAGCCGTTTTGGCACTCCTTCGGCGCTTGCTCCCTGTGAAATAAGACGTTGGAATATTGGATACGGTTTATTCATCAAGTTTCTTGCAAGAGGGAGGGGAGGCAAAGAACTAAAGCCCTGTCTGGTTGTCATAAAAACTGGTTTTCTCGTGATTCTGGGCAAAATTTTGTGGAGAAAATCATTTTCAAAGCTTTCTGGTTGCCAGAAATTCTTAATTTTTGAAATTTCCTCACGGAAATGATAACACAAAAGTTTTTCTTTTTCTTTTTCTTGGCAACATTTGGTCACCAGAATGCATTTTGCTCTCTCTCTTTCCTACTCCAAATTCTCTCTTCCAAAGATGAGAAAGAATGAGAGAAAGCGAAGAATACATTCTTTGGAAGGTTACCTAACACATACCAAACAACAAGAAGAAAAGTATAGAAAATTACAAATTTTCTTTTCTATTCAATTCAAGGAAACCAGACAGGATCACGTTTTAAACCCCAAGGGATAGCATAGTTGGCCAGGATCACGCAGGAGGAAGCGAACGTCCTGAGCTCCAAACCCATCCCCTTGGGGCCACTTTACCGGAGCATTAAAAAAAATCCAATTTACCCGGTGCGTGGGAGAGACAGGGAGTCCTCATGAAACCAACCAGATAGGGCCTAAAATGTAGCAAAAGCAGTTAGATAAAGAACCAATGGAGGCATACCGAAACGACAAGGGCTGAGGTCGCGAGGGCAAAGCCAGCGATCTTGGTGGCGTCCGCGCATTTCTGGGCCAAGTCTTTGAGGTCGCTCTGCAGAGAGCATGTTAATCTGGCGCTGACTGGCTCGTATCCGAAAGCCTTGCTGACGGTCTGAGAGGATTTCAGCTGCATGCCGCTCCGGGACGATATGCCGATCTTAGTCGGCTGCCTGAGCGTGGCCGCTGCTTGAAGAGACGCTGCCATTGTTTCCGAGCCTATGCTTTGGTATGGAGTGTTTTCCTACTCATTCACTCTCTTCTTGTCCTCCTATACAAAGAAGGGCTTGTGGATGAAAAGAGAAGAGTATCATTGGGTGGCGGTGGTGCGAGAAGGATAAGAGATTGGATAAGGGGTTCTCTTATTGGTTACTTCAGGCTATAACACTGATGTCTTTGTTGCCACGTGGCAACTTCGACTCCCGGATAAAGATATGCTTGTCTGTATCATAAACTCTGGAATAAGATTGGTAGGACCGCAATAAGCCATCCTTCCTACCAGTGTTCCAATAGATCTATTTGGTAAAAAAAAAATGGCCTCGTCGGACAACATTAACCATCCAATCTACTTGCTATGGTCAAACGATCAGGAAGATGAATCACGCTTAGGTTAAAGGACAAATAGTTCTAAAATCTGATGGTTCAGCTAATTTTATCATATTGATCTTAATGCAGAGAGCAGCATGGTTGAATTTACTACTTATCTGATCTTCGGACCTACCATTGAAATAGTCCATCTCAAAGATTACCTGAGCTAAAAATCAGTATACTATCAGCAAACCATCCTTAACCACATGTCTGTAGTTTAGATAAGATAATAATTGAAATTTATAGATTTCAGATATTGTTATGGAATAAATTATTATGAGCTAAAAATCTATATATACTAAATAATGTGTTGTTTACGTGGACAATCCAACAAATTTATTTCATTTTTATGAAATTAACAAGTATCCTTCTTTATATTTTCCGTCTCCTACTTTTTCTCTCACTTTCTCGTAAGTTTTCTCATGTATATTACTACACCTAAGTTTCATTTTTAGTTAGTTTCTACTTTCTACACTTATAACCAAAGTTACATGTTTATCTCCTAAGTCCTCTCTTCTCCTAAAATTTCTCTCCCTCTCATACCACTCCTAAAATTTTCTATATTTCACCGCGTATCCCTTTTCCATGGGTGATGCCACTTCAACTTTTTTTTTAACAATTGTTTTCTTGAGTGTGATCGTAACTTAATCAGATATCCGTGCAAGCATGTGTTTATTTGTTATGTACTATGCCCTCAATGTTCTTTTAGTGATAATCTCTTTATTAAAAAAGCCAAAAACTAAGAAATAATACTAACGACACTGCTTTAAATGCTAATATTGTTCACAAACACCCCTATCTTGATAGGATTCTTATGTGCTAAGGATCAAGACCCACCATTAAACGTATCTCACCTAAGGGATTGCCTATGCCAAAAATCATCGTCATTTTGTTGATTCTTGACTCTGCATTTTATTGTATCGGGGGGAAAGTGATGCAAACAATCTCTGAATAATGTTGCAAAGCAGATAGTAAAATCCATCTAATGATGCTTATTTTGCATTGGCAATATCATTTTACAGGCAATCTTTATACATGGGTGACAATGTGTTGAGATACAGGGTGTTTGTGACTGCCTAGTGTCCACTACTATTCCCAAAAAAGGCTTTGTTTAAATCTATCAAGAATTCATGATACATCAGAAAGTAGCAACCTCTTCCCTATCTTGCTACAAACTTATTCTTGGAAAAATACCTAGAAGGGAAATCTCAACTCACTGTGTTTTCAATAACTCATCAGTTGATCCCTCTACGTACCCCGATTTTATGCTCTCTAAGACAAAGAAAACAATGTGATGATATTTCTTATTTTCTCTAAACTTGTCTCTCTCAATGTCGTAAACCAAAAATGATATATGAAACTCTAGTTCCATGTCTTGATCTAGGCTAAACTTTCTTTAAGTTATGTAGTATGCCTCATAAGCATGATACATTTTTTTAGTACGAAAAGTTGAAACATCAATAATTGATATAATTCTAAATATCTATGTTATCATTGTAAATAGGCAAAATGATGTTTTTTATTTCTACGTCCATTAAGTATATGCTTAGCTCTGATGACATTATTGAACAACTTATTCACTAGCTAAGCCAAGCCATATCTCCCATGATTTTCAACGCCATAATTGGGAGCCATTGTAGTAATACATTTTTATTACTTGGGCCCAGTCTGGTTGCCTTGAATTGTATAGAAAAGAAAGAATAGAATAGAAAAGAAAATCCCACAAGAAAAGGAAAGAAAAAAAATCATGATAAAAACATAAGAAAACCAACTTTCCATGGCAACCAAACAGCTTAAAAATTATTTTTTGAGAAAAATTTGTCATGAGAAAACCTTTTCATAACAACCAGACTGGACCTTAAGGAATTGTTAAAAAGGCCTTAGTTGGGCTGATTGTGAATACAGGGAGGCAACACCCAAGTAGGGCTGTCAATCGGACCGGGCTGGGGTGGGCTAAGGTTAGCCTGTGCTTGAACTTAGCCTGAAACATTTTACCTGAGCCACATCTGATTTTAATAAATCGGGTTTCAGGCCAATTTTAGGCTGACCCAAAGTTAACAACCCAAAGGAAAATTTTAGATTGAGTTGAGGCATATGGACTTGAATAATAAATTTTTTGAAATATATCAAATTGAGTTGAGGCCCATGGGTTTTAAAAATTAAATTTATGAAATAAATCATTTATAATTTATATACTTCAATATGGGCTTTGGGCTAGGGTCACTTAAATTAAGAAATTGGGGTTAGTCATATATAAAGATCACACTTAGTTTAGGGTTGAGATTCTGACCCCTTATTAGATAAAAACTCTGGGTTGGGCTGGGTTTCGATTGAAAAAGGCTTAGACAAGAGCCCAACCTAGCCCAAAGTTTAATTAATTTGCCTAACCCACCCATTCTGCGGGCAAGTCAAGTTGGGCTTCTGGCCAACCCAACCCTACACCCAAGTCATAGGAAAAGTCAATAACGGTGGTGTTCTTGGCATTTCATACAATGTTGAACATTGTGATCGACCCACTAGAACATCCCACATAAGATTGGAACCCGTGACCACCTATTAGGGTGTGTCTCTAACCACTCGATAAAATCTATTAGGGTTAGGCGTGAGCATGGGCTCAGGCCAGCCTGGCCTAGCCAAACGTTTGGCTTGAAAAGGCTCAGCCCAACAAGGCCTGAGGCCCGAATTTTTCTATATATAATATATATTTGTATTATATACAACCATTTGGCAACCACGCCTCTAATGTAGTTATTTTATTTAAAATTTCGAAGGCATTTGTAACCATAAAGTCATGGTTCAAAATGAATTCTTTTAGATATATATATATATTTTTATTTTATGAATTCATTCAGATTTATACTTGATAACATATATCATATCTTTTTATAAAAAAACCTAAGATGACTTCATTTCTAATTTTAGTTAGCAAATCAGTAAAAACATGAATGAGTTCATTTTGAACCATTACTTTATGGGCTCCAAATAGTTGTTGTTGGGATAATGTTATTTGTTGTTGTTGTTGTTGTACTTTATGGGCTACAAGTACCTTGGAAATTTGAAATGAAACGAGTACATTACATGTGACTATCAAATAGGCTATAAGTTTTTTTCAAATTATTAATAATTCATAGCTCAATTTGTAAAATAAAAAAAATTGCAAAAAGTCTTGTGTTCAACTCTTAATGAGATCAATGATTTTATATAGTAAATAATTCTTATAATTTAAATTTATAATTTTCTAAGCTTTTAAAAACCAATAAGATTTTGTAAATTAATTGATAATGCATTATTTTTTTATTTAGTAAGTCTCTTCAAATCTCAACCTCATCATTCATGTTTTGTGAAATTTATGGATTGGCCCAAACAAGACCTGATGAAACCCATAGGGCCGGACTTGGGCCTAAATATTAGAAAATTTTCAAACCCGAACCCAATGCTTAATAGCGGGCCTAGGTCGGGCCTACCATGGCCCGGCCCATGCCCACGCCCACCCCTAATTAGGGTGTGCCTCTAACCACTCGATAAAAAAGGTATTTGGCATAAAATGTGCAACACAAGGCCTTGAGCTAGTGTACTCGCACCTTATTAGGTCATTTAGTATTCATTATACGGTTCCATTGCATACATCAAAAGATTGACGACACATCAACATCCATTATCACTGATTGTATGATTAGCGATGCAGTTTCTGGTCTCAATTTTTTTGGATATTCCTAGGGCAATCTCCCCTACATTACTTTGATTCCAATCAGTTGTTGGACAAGCTCCCTTTCGCAACATGCCACCCATAAAACAATAACGATACACTGTATGTCTCTCGGGTTCGTCAACCTTGGTGCCTTCACAAGAGTTATCTTCTTGTACCGTCTAATTAGAATCTGACTAAAATCAATTCACATCAATGCGTTAGTTAACTCGGCGGGGTCGCCGGGTCATTTTGTTTCGTCGAAACTCGGGAGGGCTGGCCGAGACTTTTGTTCCTTCAGGCTTCAAACCCCAGGACCAGAAAGCTGATATCTCTTCTATTTTCGTTCCTGGGATCGAATTGCAGAACAACAATGGCGAAATCGAGCGCCTGCGAAGCCGCCATCGAGGGAGATGGTGCCAAACAGGAGATCGTCATGTCGATCCGCCTCGCTAAGGGCCGTCGTCATATGGCCAAACCTAGGGTTAGCGCTGTCTCCAGTACGTACTCCCTCTTTAATTTCTTCAGAAAATGTGTTTTAATCGACCAGTTTGATGATCTGACAGCGTTGTTTATGATTGTATACATGCGAAAATTTTGTTGCACTATTACTTCACGCTCTTTTGATCTCTAGCATGATTACTGTTAATTTTATTTTGGAAATCTAGGAACAATCCCTCCCCGCATCCCTCGTCCTTTTTCGAATGTTTTCTTGAAGTGAACTAGTTTCAAGTTGCATTTAATCCTTTTGTTAGAATTCCAGGTCACAGTGTGTTATGAACCTAATCAAAATACTCCAAAAACCGTTGGAATGCGTCAAGCTAAGAGCCCTTTAAACCATTAAGATCCTAACACTCGCAACTTCCAATGCGGTCCACTCTGTGGCGGCAGTTACATTGGCTTCTTTTCTAGGTTACCCTTTTCTCCTTGTAACACTCTCACTCTGGTCCAGGTTGCCTTCTCCACAAGACGCCCCTCTGTGTGGCTCTGAAACCAATTGTTACTGGCCTAATTAGTACACCAAAATCCCTAGAACTGTTGGAACACGTCAAGCTAGGCTCTTTAAACCACTGGGATCATATCCGTGTTGTGGCCATATTACATAATACAAAGGTAAATTCATATTAAGGTAGTTTGTTTTTGGTGGTCTTAAGAGACTAATTCCTGTACAAGCATGGGAATGTTGCTTAATTTGAATCCCTCATTGGCACAGGAGAAAATTTCATATTATAATTTAATTGATGAGTATTCATCATTGTTGGAATCAACAATGATACCAATTGTAGTAACCCAAAAAATTCGACCTACTAATTTCTATCATTGTAGCTCCCCTAATCTCTAGGATTAATGTTCAACACCACAATTAATCAAAATATCAAGACAGAAAAACACTATTTTTTTTTTCTTTGATAGATAAAATCGACTACCAATTTTAATAGGACTTAACTACCAAGAATCCTTTTTGAAACCAAGTAAAAAAATTTAAAACAAGGATAAACACTAAAATAAGACTTGGTTTATAAAATTTCTATCAGCCTCCCTTATACCTAGATATTCCAATGTCATGAGTTTTGAGCGACATCTCCACTGACCTTTAAAACTTGTGTGATGATGTCATTTTCTGGTCAGCGTGTTCGGTCCACTGCTTCCACATGCATGATGCCAAATTCTGTAAACTTTGTACTTTCTTGTATTTTTTGTTCCGGTCTTAAATAACTATTCATATTCACCCACTCTGTATTCCAATCTTCAATATTCGCCTTAAAAACATGCATTGAAAACTTATCCAACTTTCAATCCAGTAATCACAATAATATTTAATACAACTTATTCTATTCCTGGATTATAATCCACCTGCAATCAATCTTGTATTTATTAACCCTTGTTCAATAGCAATATCATCACATAAGCAATATTGTATTTTTATTTGTGATTTAATAGATTGCTGACAAAACATTGCACCAACACAATTGGTAGTTCAATTGATGTAGCACAATGGAGATGATACTAAAGTTGATGTAGAATGATAACCAAGAATCTCAATAAAGCCCAAGATATGTAGTGGAAACAGGAATAGGGTTAAAGAACCAATAATTGAATTTTAAGTAATCAATATTTAATGAAAATAGAATAAGAAATTTGATTAGAGGGGTTTAGAAAAATTGAAACAAGAAAAGATAGAGAAAAGAGAATAAAGAAACCCAAAAGAGTATAATAACAACAACAACAACCTTAGCCCAACTATTTGGAGTTGGCGACACGAATCCTGTTCCGCCATTCTACTCTATAACTACACGAATCAATTCTAACTACTCCTTCATTTCTACTCCTCATTTCTACTCACTCATTTTAGTAATTCTATAATTTCTGGGCAGAAATCCGAAATTACCAAAATACCCCTAATTGTGTATCGTAAAATTCTGAAATTTTACGGGGTGATTTTGATGTATATGAGAAGTATGTATACCAAATTTCAGGTTATTCCGAGATTTGTAACTATATGAAATTATATAAAAATTCAGATTATACACACTTAATTCAAGAAAGTGGAAAAATGGAGAACAATAAATAACAACAGAGAAAGAAGAAGAAGAAAAAGAAAAAGAAAAGAAGAAGAATGAGAAATAGATGGAGGAGAAGATAGAAGTAGGTGTGTGTGGGTAATCCCCTACCTCACAAGCCCTTGGACATCAACATCTTTGGGTTCAAGTTTAGGCATTAAAACTTGAAGAGAAGGAGTTCCACTCATGAAGAGCAAGAAACCAGACAATTATTTATTTATTTTTTAATTTCATCATCCCAATACAAAAATGTGGAGCATGGGCTCACAAACTTAAGAAAATAATAAGAAACCAAATTAGAAACTCGTAAACTACTAGCTTACTTATGACCTAAGACTTTGCTAAACTCAAAACTACTAAAAACTTGACTTTCTAAAAACAAAAGCTGCCAAAATCAAGTCTTTTTAAAGGATTTTGACCAATACTCTAAGAAGGCCCCACTTTGACTTGTTGACTATCGAATATTACTAAAATACCACTGGCAATAATGCCTTATTACAAAAATACCCAAAAACAAAAATTAAAATGTCACCTAGGTCCTAAACTCTATTATCTCATAAAACATTAAGTAAAATAGTAAAATAACTCTAAAAGACTCCATCATGTGTTTCAAAGATTGAACCTCTATGTATCTTCCATATGTCTTCATGTGTGGGCCCCACGTGATCTTCTATGTCCGCATCATCAATGTTAATAATTCTGCGTGTCTTCATCTTTGGCTTACACGAAGATTTGAGTTTGTTTCCTAATCATTGAACATATTAAAGTATCAATACTTTTGATGCAAGATATGACAAGCTTTGTTGCCAAATTGATGTGGGGGCAACCTAGGCTTGTATATCTCATTGATATGGACCCAAATAAAAGATATGGTAGCTAGGACAGATTTAAATAAACTAAAAAACTGAATTTAAATACACCCAAGGAATCACAAACTTAAGAAAATATGAGGGAAAGAAGATACAATCAATTAGAAAAAATTAAGATGGATTAGAAAATCCTAAATTAACTAACCTACTTGATACCTTAGACTTTCCTAAACTCAAAACTACTAAACTATTGACTTTCTAAAAACAAAAACTGCAAAAAAGTAAAGCCTTCTAGAGGATTTCATCCAGCACTCCAAAAGGGTCCCACTATGATTTGTTGACTTAATTGCTAAAATACCCTTGGCAACAATGCCTTATTACAAAAATACCCTTATCCTAAAAAAACCCAAATTTCCCATGGCACAAAAGGCCTTATTACAAGATTACCCACCCTTTAAAACACTTAAATTGCCCCTTTTTTGAAATCATCTTGAACTTGAATCTCTTGAGGATTGGCACACACATCAACCTCTTCACAATGTGTGCTTCAAATAGAGTCTTCAATGATTACGCAGAGCCTTCTTTCGAAATCTTTGACAAGGTTAGAACGAAGTTAATCTTTTGGGCTTGGTGATGTAAAGGCTATGAGAGACTCGAGGAAGAGACCCTTGTTAGGGATTGGAGGAATGTAATAGGT
>JAOXJP010000012.1:8303519-8318198 GCA_025762735.1 Platanus orientalis | reverse complement strand
GATGCCAATGGTGTGCCTGCAACCAACGGGTGACATGTCATGTTTAAAAAATGATTTACACTTTGGGGGGGGGTGTTTTTCACTTTTTGATGTGACATGTCGCCCGCTGGTTGTGGGCACATCGTTGGCACTTGTTAAGGGGGCTCACATAATCCTCTGGCTTGCTCCCCCCCTACAAGAAAATCCTGGCTCCGCCTCTGCTAATAAACCTCTAACCTCAGAGATGGCCAGCTTCATTTATGCCCTTGAGTGAGTGCAAGCAGCTGAAGACAACTTTGGCTTGTGATCTTATGATCTTGAGAGTGGGATCTTGAATTCAGATCACGAGATCACAATCTTGAGATCAATCTATTGATTTGATGGTTTGATCAGTAAAAAGGCTTGATTGAAAAAGAGGGTGAGAGGGGAGGAAGAGAACATTGTTTTATGTTTTTTATATTAAAAATATTACCTTAGTAATTCAGCATATTTAGTTATGCGGCGCCACTTTTCAATATAAGAATGGATAGCAATCTCATATTGGGCTTTCAATTCAATCTCAGATCAGGTAAGAATGCTATTCAATCCAAGATTGCGGCCCAGATCCCATGACAAAGACAACTTTAGCATAGGCTATGATCACTGACCTGCTACATACACAAACACCACTAGACAATAACCCTAGTTCATAGCTCGCACCCAAACACGAGCGTACATGTAGACTAATGGGTCATAGAACTTACAGTCATGAATAGCAAAGACAACAAAGTAGGACTAATGAACTTAGTAGTCACCATGTATGTCAGAGACAGATTTATATTGATTCCATTGGTAAGAACACTGGGTTCTTTATAACATTTTAAGCTTTTAAAAATAGTGTGTTGGGTTTATATTTGTTAGAATTGCACAAAATCTTGCCATTAATAACTTAAAATCTTTTTTATTTTTTATATTTTGATCAGATTCTTATAATCATGAAAATTGGAAAAGATAGAAGGTAGAAAGCCTAAATCGAATCATGGATCTTAAAATGTTGGGTGGCATGCACATTCTTCAATTTTCCAGCTGTTTAGGCAGCGTTTAACCACCATTCATTGGAAATAGTATACAATGCCTTTACTCTAAAGAATGGTTAGTTAGCATAATTGATGGATGTTAGTACCATAATTTGGTTTACCAAGGACTTTATCATTTTCCAACTCAAGTTTTGATTTACTGGGGTTTAAAAGAATTAAAATAAAAGATGGAGTCTGCTAAGGAACTCCAGCCGGTGTTAAAGGCAATCCTGCCATGTTTGTTGAAAACCCTAAGCCAATAATTGGTTTTAGAAAAAATGTATTTTCATAGAGAAAATAGGTTTTGTCCAAACATGTATTAGTGAATAATGCATTTTTTCCTTAAAACCCATTATTCAGGATAGTTTTGAGCAAGATCCAAATAGCTCATAGTATAAAATATATTTTGACATATTTTTTTTATTGATTTTCTCTAAATATCTTTGATATAGAATTTTAATTCCCCAAGTAAATCTTTTTCTTGATTTACAATTATGCCACAAATGTCAAATGACCAAATATACCCCCAAACCCTTATCTTGTCTATTAAGAATGGTGTAAAAATGGACATTAAGAGAGAAATGAGTCAAATTTAAAAAAGAAGGCTCCACTTGAGGAAATAAAGATTCATTTTGAAGAAGAAATGATAAATTAGGAGGATTCTCTATTATCTTTAGTAAAAATCTTATTATCTTTTAATGAATCATCACTAACGTTGAAAAAATCTTCTCTAAGATTTCTCTACTTAAGTTAGAAAAGAAACATTCAAGCCAATGAGAGCTCAAAGAGAAAAAAAAAAGTCAATAAAGAAAAAAGTCAAAACAAGGATTAAAGCTTGAAGAGAGGATATCTTGCAAATCCCTCCCCCCGCCCCTTTTAAATATTTACCTCTCATTTGCATTCCATAGAATCATGTTTAGGTCATATAAAATTAAGAGGATTAGTTTCCAAATTTTTCCATAGGTTAGTGCATGCATATTGCACATTGGCTTAATCTTGTTTGTTTTCCTTTATGCTTGTCTTAAAATCAATGCTAGGTTGATGTGATTCAATTTATTCTTGATTAGTTTTGAATTTTAAAATAAAAGAGATCATGTTTATAGGTGTGGATGCTCAACTCTTGTATTATTTACTTAGATCTAGGTTTATTTTCTTGTAATCTTGTTATAATTTTTCACATTTTGTAATTTTCATGTCAATTTATGTAATCTTGGCATGTTGATGTGTTAATATTGAGGACTTAAACTAGAGATTCGCACAAAACCTTAGATCAAAAGAGGTTTTGGTTGAATATGTAGATTTCTCTTTTAAGAAAAGCATGGAAATGATGAAATATGATGTACACTTCATTGTTTTGAATGAAGAACCAACATGACGAATGTTAGATTAAATTATTGTGGGAATATATGTATAATTTTGAGTGACTAATGTAAATTAACTGCATCTTAATAAATTGATAAATAAAGAGCATGGAGAGGATTGAATTGACGCAATTTTTGGATGTTTTATATGACCCGATTTTTCACCTGACTTTAGGCTAAGATCAGATCCTCTAGATGGATGAATTTGAGTTTGGACCTATAAATAAAAGTTATAGAAAATGAATCATATTTCCAATACAAAAATAATTGACTCAATTAGAGCTTCATAAAGAAAGTTATGGCCGAAAAACCTTAGACCACATAGAGTGGCCTGAGCTCGGGGGAGTGGTCTTACCTATGACTGCAGGTCCCTAGGACCTCTCGGGTGTGGTCCTAGGTAAGACCGCTAGCTCCTATGTAATTTTGAGTGACCAATGTAAATTTACTGCATCTTAATAAAGTGATAAATAAAGAGCAAGAAATGGGCTGGATTGATGCAATGTTTGTATGTTCTACATGACCTGATTTTTCACCTGATTTTAAGCTCAGATTGGACACTCTAGATGGATGAATTTGAGGTTGGACTGAATAGAAGTTGTAGAAAATTGAGTCAGATTTCCTATAAAAAAGAATCGACTTGATCAGAGCTTCACAGATAAAGTTATGGCCGAAAAACCACAAGCCACATAGAGTGGCTCGAGCCCGGGGGTGCGATCGTAGGTAGGACTGCCGGCTATCCTATAGATGACCGCCTCCTTTGAGCCTGCGGTTCTACAGGGGACTGCCCCTTGGGTCCCTTGGTCCTAGGTAGGACCGTTGGTTGGGTCCTGCCCAACGGTTCTAGTTGGGATCGCCCCCTCTTGGGCTCTGCTCATATAGGAATGGTTATACTTTAAGATATCCCATTATTTCTTCTTTCTTATGCAAGAACTAACAATGAAAAAAGGAAAGATGGTATCCTCCATATAGGAATGAAAAGTTTTATCAAGTCCAACTGCACCATGATGTATTAGGGTTATCATGCATGTACCCCATTTCGTTCTTTTTTATGAATAAAACCGTTCCATTATTGTGGCAATGGCTCTCTCTCTCTCTCTCTCTCTTTCTCTCTCTACCTTGTATCTTGTTGTCATTATTTTAGACATAATTTGCTTGAAATAAAGTGTGTTATTGACCTTTTTTTAATCCTTTTATTTTCTACACTAGATGGGAGAACTCAAAAACTATTTGAAGGAGGAAAGATCAAGTATATTGGACTATCTGAGGCCTCTGCTTCAACGATTAGAAGAACACGTGCTATTCACCCAATGACAACAGTGTAGTTGGAGTGGTCTTTATGGACAAGAAATGTAGAGGAAGATATAATTCCTACTTGTAGGTGAGGTTTCTAATGCATCAATATATTTTACTGAGAAATTATTATATGGAATTCTGATATCAACTTATACTCTATAGAGAACTCGGTATAGGGATTGTTGCATACAACCCTCTAGGAAGGGGTTTCTTTAAAAGACCTAAACTACCACAGGTGAGTGTAGCATTGATCTGCAGATTTAGGAACTGAGCAAGCATGGTAGTAGCTCCTAATGTACATGATATATATATTTTTTTGGCAGGTGTAATAGCAAGTAAGGGGTGTGAAGAGGTTGCCTTGTCCTTAAATGGAAGATGCATCTATCTTGTCGGTTAGTTCTCGTACTAGTGTGTAGGGTAGTCTAGCTGTTGAACTCTGTGGTGTGAAATGCAGGAATGATGGGCTCTGGTAAAACAAAAGTGGGTAAGATTTTATCAGAGATGGTGAACTTTCCCCACAGCTTGTCTAGCTTTGTCACGGGTACGACTCAATTCTGTTTGTTTCTCTTTCATTCTTGAATTTGAGTATGGTTTGGATAAACTGACTGGAAAAATGGTGTAGAGATTAATTCTGTTATTCACAACTTGACATGTGCCCATCAATTTGGACCTTCAAATCAGATGGGCCATAAGGTAAAAATTGTACTAGTCAGATGATTCTTATTAACTGATAAATTACCTGTTTTTTGGAAATTTATCAATTAGTTATTACAGTTACGTGGGTCATTCATAAATGGATAGTGGATGGATATGTGCTTGGTTCTATAATCTACTGTTCAACTGAATTGATTAATAGTATTGATTGCAGCAAGATATAATACAAGGATTTTTTTATTGCAGGCAAGTGTGACCATCCAAAACTACTACCAGGACCGCCATGTGGACAAACCAGGTTGGATGCTGGGATGGACCTGGGCCAAGAATGAGATAATCTGGTTCATGACTGAGATGGGCATTCCTATATGACTCTCATGATAACAGGGAATCTTGCTTCACTTACTTTTCCTAGTTTTAGGTGGGAAAGGAAGTATTATACCACTTGTTTTAATTCTTATGGAATTGGTGTTGATACCCATTGTTCTGCACTGACCAATTGATTCAAATGAATAGTTCTTGAACACAAACAATAGGCTTATATAAGGGTGTTTCTTGAGGTTGTATGGGCAACTGTTCCCAAGAAAACCAGGGTGTCAAACAAGAGATAGATGTTCTTAAAGCATCAGAGGTCTAGGCATACTTGCAAGAGACTATCAAGTGCAGCCACCAATAAAGATCCAATATTCGATTTAACAGAACCAGGTGGAGTTGGAATAAGAGCAAGACGGGAGAAGCTTGATGGTGCTCCTTGCAGTGGTGGTCGTCTTGATGTTGATGTGGATCATCCTGTTAGAGACACAAATGGAACAGCTTGCCCTGGACTATGATATTTTGAGACAAAAAAACTATGACATCTTTTAAGCTGTAGATTTATTATTACTATTATTATTATTATTATTGGTAAATGTTTTATGTGTACTATATCTCCACATTTATGTATGGTTGTTTGATGTTATGTAGAACTATTGTAAGTGTGGTTGATGTATGGATAGCAAGTTTAATTATGATAGTATTAATATGGCCATTGATAGGGTTCAAGTTCATGTTTTTGGAATTTTTAAGATAAATTTTATTACTTTTTGGGCATACATATAGATGGTTGAAAATTTTAAATTTTCTAATATGGCAAACATGCAGTACTATGAAAGTGAACTTCCCTACCTTTCTTCTCCTTTCATTTCCTTTCCTTTCTTTTCTTTCACTTTCCATCATAATCTCTACAAACAGACAGAGCCTAAGTTAAATCCATCAGTTTTACTTCTATCAAGATTAACATTCCTTATTTCGTCATGGTCACCCTAGGCCAATGTATGAACCTTTGTTTTTTAGTGTTAGGGCACATTGGAATTGAAGGTTTTGGATAAGAGCGGGAAGGACAGATGTAAGGTGCACAGCCTCATAGGCTTTTGTTTTTTGTTTAATTACAACTTGATTAGTGATGTTCCTATACCGGCAACGGGCTTCACCGCCTTCGTAGTCTTTGAACAGAGTGTGTCTTACCTTGTGATTTTTCTCTCTATTGCTCTAATTCTCAATTATCAGAAATTGCACAAAAACCTTTTTTTATTCTTTCTATTGTTTTTTTAATCATTTGGTATAATTTCTTTTGATGTATAAGATAGACTGATAAAGAATAAGCCTTTGGAAAATGAGTATATGTTGGCGGATGGTGTTTTTTTTTCAAGTTCTTTTTTTTTTTTGTTCAAGAACATCATTAGAATGTGATCAGATTATTATTATTTTTATATTTTAAACTTTTTTGGGTCCTTGAATCATAGGTACTTCATTGCAATCTAATTTTTTTTCTTTTAGTATTCAAAGTGAGAATATGTTCTTTTATGGGATAATGGGTACTTTTTTTCTTTCTTTTTTTTCGAAGTAGTTAGTATGTCAGTGGTTAAAGGATTCAATTCAAGTGTTTAGTTATTAATTTTCTAGCTCAACCGCCCCCTCACTCTTAACATTTACTATCTTTTTTGTTACATTTTTGGAGACTTGCGTATACAAGTGTATCATATTTTTCCATTAAGGGAAGAATACTGAGCTGTTTATTTTTGGTGATAGAACTAATAGTTTATTTATATCCTTTATTTGTCCCAGCTCTTTGATTACCTTCTTTATTAATAGAAGGATTAGTGAACTTCAAGATTGGAGGATAGAATTCTCTCACTAGACCTTCCAAGTTACAGGTTATATAGTTATTTTTCTTTACAATATATATATATTTTAAATGCTTCATCTTATAGCTTTAGCCAACATACATTTTTTTATAGCCTGTTTGGCAATCACATGAAATGTAATCATTTCATTTGAGTTTCCCAAGGCATTTATAGCCATGAGGTGATGATTTGTAATGAACTAATTCAAATTTATACTGATTTGTTAACTACAATTAGAAATGAAGTCATCTTTCGTTTTTCTATAAAATGAAATGACTAATGTTGTCAGGCACAAATCGGTGCAAATCTGAATGGTTTCATTGCATAACCATCCCATTGTGGCTACAAAAGCCTGGGAAACTCAAATGAACTGATTGCATTACAGGTGGCTGCCAAACGCAGCGTTAGTGTATTTGTTTTTGTTGTTGATCTTGAAATTCCTAAGATTTAGTAATGATATATATATATATATATATGTATATATGAGAAGAAAACGAAACCATAATTTTTCTATCAGGCAGAGAGAATCCGAGCAACAGAGATGAGGTTTTAAGCTTGGCAGCAATGGTGATGACTCAATGTACACAGTCAATTTGTCTCCCAAGTAATGCTGATTGTTGGTGTTGTAAGGGCTTTTCTATGGCTATAATTCTGACTGCCTCACCACTTTGCTTTGCCCATCCCCCTTTTCATCAACCGTTCCATGACCCAAGACCCTTGTTTTCTTGTGTGGCTGCGTATGTGTGGCTGCTTGTGCTTTTGTCTGCAGATGCATTTGTAGACTTCAGCACATTCATGACTAAGGTTGTTGCACATGCCCAAAGATTCCTTCTCTTTCTGTGTGTATGTGTGTCAGGTTTTAGACTAGGCACCGAACAATAATGGAATTAGTCTGAAAAGAGACACCAGTTAATAAATCAATTTGGAAGCTCTAGACATCAAGAGCTTTTTGAGTGGCTTCAGTCATCTGCTTCAAGTAACTTTATTGCTTAGAGAATGGGTTACTTAACTCCACCAAGTAATTTAAATAGATAGATTATGAAGAAGTTTCCTGCCTAAAGAAACTTGGATCCAAATTTCAGAGAAGCAGCAGTAACTCTAATACCAATCTATATTGATTCACGACGATTATTGTAATTATAATCAGAACCAGAAATAGGTGTGTACAAATTATTACAGTGGGAAGTACTGAAAACCTGAAATAATGGATCCAAAGCCTAGCCAATGTGCCAGTATGATCTAGCATCTAGGGTCATCAGAAGCCCTTGTAGGGTTAGAGCATAATGCATAGAGGAGAAAGTTGATGACTTGTTGAGGAAATTCACATTTGTCATAATGCTGGAAAACAACGATCTCCCCACAAGAGCTAATGGATTTAAGAATTCCAGTTACCATCAATTTGAAACTTTGGAGCCCATTGGATCTCTGGCCATTCTACAAACTGAAAAGATAGACCAAGAGCTTTCCCTATTCACATCATAGTAGTCCCTTCTTTAGATCTTCGTTCACTCTGCTAGATTAATGCTTGTTCCAAGGCTTAAGGGTTGGGGGTTTGCCTCAATTGCACAAAACCTATCCTCTGTACCTCTTCAGAATTTATATCTCTTTTTGTTACTCAAGAATCACAACTTTACATTTAAAAGAATTGCTTCTGGCTTAGTCAATTAGAAAATTCCAGGTATGTAACTGTGTGATCCTGAGCATCTTTACTAAGAAACTGGCAAATGCATAGAATGCACACTATTGTGTATTCAAACTCGAACACACACACACACACACACAGATCAAAATCAATGGTTTCTTTTTTACATTCTTGTTCTATATACTTTCATTTGTTTAGTATTGGCTTCAACATTTTTCACTCAATACTCTACATTTTCCTACATATTTCAGGTCAAAATGAAAGGGCCACGCTCATTACGTTCAAAGCAAACCTATGGGAGATTTATGGGCGAATATAAGCACCCAAAAGACAGCTTCTGCCTTACATAATTACATTACCCAGCAAACTGTTTGTTGAAGGCGAGCTCTGTTCACTGACCCATGGGTCCTGCACAGAAACAGGGGAGCTATCCTTCACCTCCCTTGATATCACACATTCATCCCTCTGCGGCACTAGCAATCTCCGACTGGCCAACTCCACCTTTTTAATACTTACTCCTAGAGATTTCTCACTTTCATTTGATGGCGACGAGCAAGAGGATGCCACTGATGATTCCATACAGAAGTTATCCTCAAGCGGGGCCCAACAACTGCAACTGTGCTTGATGTGTTCTAGCTCAGCTGCCACTTCCATCATTGAAGGTCTCATGTCCCTGTGAAATGCAAGGCATCTAAATGCCAACTCGGCCACCTTGTGCACAGATGTAAGGGTCCAAGCATCTCTATGTGGCTCAAGGAATGGGTCTATTATCTCATCCACACACCCCTTCCCAATCTTGTCAATAGCAAGTGCAGCCAAATTCACCTCACTGTTCGCCCGAGAGAAGTCCACCACCTTCTGTGCAGTTATAATCTCCACAAGAACTACCCCAAAGCTGTAAACATCACTTTTATCAGAAAGGTGAAAGTTCTGATGATACTGAGGGTCTAGATACCCTGGAGTTCCTTGTGGAGCTGTGGAGATGTGGGACGACTCAGTCATACCGAGTCTAGATAGACCAAAGTCAGCGACTTTCGAATTGTAGTTATAGTCTAAGAGGATGTTGCTGGATTTGATGTCTCTGTGGAATATTGGTGGGTTAATAGCAGAGTGTAGATGGGCAATAGCGTGAGCAGTTTCGGTGGCAATGGTGAGGCGAGTCATCCAAGGGAGGCCAGTGCTTATCTCCCTTTGTAGATGCTGAGATAGAGTTCCATTTGGCATGAATTCATACACAAGGATCTGTTCACCCTTCTCTATACAGCAGCCTAGGAGGCGGACTAGATTCGGGTGACTCACCGATGAAAGGAGCTTGATCTCATTCATGACTTGCTCAATGCCATCATTGTCTCGGTGTCTGATCTTTTTGATGGCAACCCAGTCGACATTGTGAAGCTTTCCTGCATAAACTGTTCCATAGGCTCCAGTTCCTAGCCTTTGTTTCTCCGAGAAGCCATTCGTGGCTCTATCGATTTCTTTGTAAGGATAAAAGGGGATGCTGCAGCTGCCTGCAGCTTCAGATAGTAGACGTTTTGTGCTCATTCGGGATTTCAAAGAATTGGAGCGCCGTCGGATGAAGTAGCAGAGAAAAGCCAGACCGGCCATTAGAGAAGCGCCAGCAAAAATGCCTGAGAAATGAGATTTATTTAGGAATGCAAACCATGTTTTCATACTCGCAAAAAATATATATATATATTTTAAAAGAATTCCTTCCTGTTTATTGTATATGTGGGGTTTAGACTCTAATTTCTTATCTTCCAAGAAATAAATTAACTGTCAACTATACATTTTGGTAGTACGGGTAAAACTGGTTGAACCAGAAGATGACATACTTGAGACTATCGAGACACAGCACATTGCAATTAAGTTATGGACTTAGCCTCCATTATAGTTAACAATTGCAATGTGGTAGATGTTAGAAAAAAAGAAGAAGACATTTGGTGGTTTAAGCATTTGATGGTAAAAACTCTTTCAGCTCTATGCATGGTCAAAAGTTTATGTCAGACACCCCAGATGTGCTAAATAACCATTTTATTGTGATCATCAAAACAATTTCTCTGAGAGATTTCAAATCCAGAGTACAAAATTTCTCTTCAGAATTACAGACAGGTGTTGGAACAACTAATTTACAGAACCCATAGTCTACTCATTCCAAGTAATGTCTTAGGCAGTTACAGTGACAGTTGACAGTTGGAAAAAAGTTAAGTTCCAGAACAGTTAACGAAAATAAATAGAGACTAAGCACTTTTCTCCGATAAGAAAAAGAAGGATTACATACCTCCGATTAGAACACCAACTCTAGTAGTACCGCCGCATTGTCCAGACATATACTTTGAAGGGTTGCAATTAGATTTAACTGCTCAAGTTCAGGAAAAAAAAACCAAAAAACCAAAAAAACTTGGTTAGTAGAGATAACATAAGAGTGTGAACCGTTGAATGTGTTCAAACTACAGAGATTGAAACTTCAATGGAGTTTCATATCAACGTAAGACTTGACTGTAAGCTAGTAAACAACACGTTTTGCACTTCCACATTCCAACTTCCATGAATTACGTTGAAGTGAATGATGCGTTTTTTGACTTTTGGGTTTCTTTCTCTGTTTTGGCTGCTCCGGCAAGTTGTCAAAGTGAACAAAATTAATAAAAAAAAGTTTTTGCAAGGGGAAGAGGGGCCAGGTGCCATATTCGCGGCCGACATAATTTGGGTCGAATATTTTATATCTACCTCTTCAGGCGTAAAACCGACGGCAATCCCCGTAAAACCTTCACGCTGTTGACAAAATCCCTTCCCTCATTATGACTAAATCCTTCACCCGGCCGGCAACCCATCGTGATGGCCGGTACTTTTTCTGATGTATACTGTGAATCCGAGTCAGGACTCACCAAGGGTATTTTGATAATTTAAGCAAAGTTCTGATGGGAAAATTCAAAAAACGAAAAAAAAATAAAAGTACCCGGTGTTCTCAACTTAACGGAACATTACCGTGTTCCCTACTGTTGGAGTCCTAAACACGGCACTTTTGGGACCCACTCACACCGCTCCATACGCTCAACCATAACTGTCACATTTTCCTTTACCGTCCGAAGAACGGTACGTTAATTTGACCATAGTAGAGCTAATAGCTATTGACGGGTCCACGAACGTACCCAAAAGACCAGAATAATCAAAAGAAAACAAGAAAAAAAGACCCCAGATCTTCTCTTGCAAAAGCACGAGGCTCCGTCTTGCCTCAAGGAGGATGCGACACTATCAGTTTATTTACAGGTTAACTGTTTCTCAATCTTTTTTTACCACGTGTCATATTATTCTTGATGCAAGACGGAGCCTCTCTTGTTTTTGCAAGAGAAGAACTCGGTAAAAAGCCAGAAGCTAGACGATCAAGAAGGACACTAATGCGATGAGGCGCTTTTCTTCCTTGGATTGGAACCGCTTGCGATACCAATCTGACGGTTGAAATCTGCTTTCTCACGTGAATTGCCCCCTCAAAAACCGCAAAACACGATAAGTACATCATTGTACAGGGCGCGTTTTACATGTTAAGAAAATGAAATGAAATGACCATTATACCCTTTATCACTATGCTCCGAAAAGAGCATCTTCCTGAGGCGATTAGGTTCAGGCAGTTCCCCCTGATTTTCCTTGAAAAAGTAAATTATATTCCGGCGACTGGAAATTACCTTTCCGGCAACCAATACCGGCCTTGAAACCATCTCCTTCGAAGCCCTCTTTGCACTGGCACCGATATCCCCGACTTCCGTCAGGCGGATGGACTTTCGTACAATTGGCATTCGAAGAACAATTGCAATTCCCTTCTAACCACCAGCCGAGCTGAACCGTGTGAAAATCCAGCGAAATAGACCAGTTCATCTTCGAATCGACGACGATCGACGAGAACAAGAATTTACAGGTGCTCTGGTTCACGCTCTCAAAAGATAAGAAATCATATTCATCACCCTTCCTTTTTTCTTCCTTCGCAAAGCAGCTTACGTTGCTTTCCTTGTGATCGCACTCCTCCAACTCGAAGAGAGCCTCCATCCGCGTCATTGGAACCATGCATCTGGACGCACCAGAGGTACAGTTTTGTAACAAGAGCCCGTTATTCATTGTCGGCGCGAAGTTCGGACCGATGAGATGCCGGAATCGTTCGATCGAGCGGTTGCATTTAGCTGGTAGATTGACCAAGATACTATCTGAAGTTACATTTTGGACTAGAAATTCGCCGATGCGGATTTCTCCCCATTTGCTGCAATTTAGAGGGATGTCGCAGCCTTTGGAGAATCCAAACGGGAAGGGGATCGGTTTCACCGTACTGTGGCCGCAAGTTTGGTTGCAGCGGAGTTTGGCGTGAGCAGTGATGAAAGGTAGAATATAAATCACGAAGACGAGAACGAGATTCGGGTGGTTTAATATCATCTTCGATTGGAGATTGAATTTAATTATCAACGAAAGAAAACTCTATTTTTAGGCTGAAGATCAAGAGAAAACAGAGGAACATTCATTTTTCTTTTCTCTCTGCAATTGAAATTTCGAATTGAAAGCTCAACATGGAACAACAACAACGAACAGAGTCTAATTTTGCAAAAGAGGTATCGGAACTTCACAAGCCTCCGTAGATCAATCGAAAAGGCAAAAAAAAAAAAAAAAAATTTCCTCGTCTCTGAAAGACAAGATTGAAGAATTCCGTGAGGAAGAAATCTTGATCCTCTGCCACTGATCGAGGAACAAACTACGATAGCTGATGTCGTCACGGTGACCTTCTTCTTCGTTAATTGCGCTCATAAAAGAAAGGACCGGTTTACCAAAATAAAGGAAACTTCAACTCTGCTAAAAAGTCTGGTAGACTTACCTCATCTCTGCACTTCTTCAATATCAGAAATTTCTCAGTGATTTCGAGAAATTGACTTCGAATCAGAACAACACACAACGAGAGAAACCCTAACGTTCTTCTTCAGCTCTCCCTCTCTCCATCTCTCGGTCTCTGAAACTCAATTTTCTTTTCTTATCAAAAGCATAAAATAATTAAAGCAAAACCATGGATTGGGATCCATATAAGGCTTCTCTTTTGTCTAAAAAGCCCAAATACGTAAAATACAGAATTTTATAATTAACCACGGATTTTTATTAGATATTACTAAATGCCCCTCTTTTGGCGTGAAATTACTCAACGTATAAACATTTTTTTCCATTTCAAATTCAAACTTTGGTTCACCGTTGGATCATCGATGGTGTGGATAGTGGACACCCAGCAATCCACCATCTTTTATAGAGCTAGGCCCCACATCTCGATTACCTCCACCCGGGATGTTAGTGAAGGGTGGTGTTAAGAGCATATCGATATCAACAGGGACATTTTATAAATTTGGAGAAGTTGAGGGGTATATAGCTAATGCAAGTAAATTCCACCAACGGTTCGGTCGACTGAACCCAACCGTAATAATAATTGCTGCGTTTACCATCGCTGACGTAATATCAGAATTAATAATGGATTCGAGATATGGTAATTTAAGTTTTGAATTAAGGGTACTACAGTAATTCAAGTAAAAGTTGCACTCCATTCGCTATCATCCACCCGTGTCTCTCTGAATAGTCATTAGCTTCAAACTAGATGGGCGAAGATATCCTCCCTCAAAAGGAATGATTTTACACAATTACCCATACTGTCGAAGGGTTGACTGTGGAAGCCTCGTGAGTCGTTACTTCCGTCGCTTCTCGGTCATTGACTTTTCAAGCAGGGGCAATTATAAAAAAAAATAAAAGTTAATGTATCTCTCCCAACCTTTTCTAGCCCATTAATGGAAATAATAGTGGCATCGTTCGTAATTTACAACAAACCTTAAGTCCGTATCAGACATTGTCTTATTGTCTCCTTAAGATACACCCTAGGTCCGGATGGGAGGGGCTGCGACTTCTACCAGGCGTATTACCTAACAGTGAAATTCGTACTGATGCACCAGAATGGTGCCATGGGTGAACACGTCAGTGATGAAAAGTGATAACCGCCCCCTAAGAGTGTGTCTCTTTTTGGCACTGATGCGTCAGCCCCTTGGTGCTGTTCGTACGCATCAATACAAACTTCACTTGTACGCAATCCAAACCCATTTATTTCTCATAAATTTAATGTGGGACTAGTAAAATTAACTGAAAGTTCATTTCTCACAGACGGTTTGAGAATTCAGACTATCTGTTGTTTTAAAACCTTAGGCCAAAATAATAAAATGCTGTGATTGTTTACAGCGTGACACATAGATAGAAATATCAAATTTGAGAGGGTGTTGTAAATTTTTTATTTTTTATTTTGTCTATATATTACACTATAGATGGCTGTAGAGGATCTGGAGTTAAAATTGTCATGTGGAAGACATGTATGATCGCCCCCAACAGGCCTATCACAGCCACAAATGTGGGTGTAATTTTACTGAAGATTGAAATTCAAATCTCCAGGGTAAAAAAAAAAAAAAAAAAATCCATATGTTTGTGATTGTAATAGGGCCTCTCTTCAAAATTGTAGAGGATTTCGAATCCATGCTAGACAT
>JAOXJP010000012.1:8277120-8294481 GCA_025762735.1 Platanus orientalis | reverse complement strand
ATACTAGGGCGTACCCTTTAAACTGTAGATATGACCCTAAACAAAGCGAAATGGCGGAACATGATTCATGTAGTTGACCCCAAATAGTTGGGATAAGGTTGTTTGTTGTTGTTGTTGTTATTGTAAGCCTATTTAAAGAGGCACCCCCACATATGAATAAATCAGTTGAAGATGAATATTTGAAAAGACACGTGTGTGTTAAAGTGGGTGTAGTATTCCAAGTTTTCTCTCAATCCCTCACGGGAGGTGAGCATTCTATTTTTTTTTTTTTTTTTCTCTCTTTTATTTGTGTTTCCTGGTTTCCTTAATCATCCCAAAACAACAACTTTTTTTTTAAATGTATAATTTCACTAACCAAATCAATTCCAAATTCTTTGAAATTTGGTACAATGATGCATCTTAGATCTAAGATTCACCCTGTCAGAGTGCAAAATTTGTTGTTGCATAGCCAACAGTATTTTGGTAATTTCACATCGCTGCCCAGAATTTTCTAGAATTTGAATTTGATTTCTTTATTCTTTTAATTTATGTGATACCATAGACATATCCTGCATCATAGATTTGGTGGTATGTTTGATGAGAGATAAATTGAAGTGTGAACACTCTGGCCGTATAGGGCATATCAAGGATACTTGCTGGGATCTTCATGGATGTCCCTTAGCCTTGCTCTTTCCCTCGAGATCGTGATAGTGGTCGTTTTGGTGGTAGTTGACCCTGTGCACATTCAATCACTTTGACTCCATCTTCTGAGCTAGCTCCTGTTTCTGTTAATACCCCTACATTTGAGAGTATCTTGTCTTGTGTGGAGATTGAGGCATTTCGTTGCTTTGTGGTTCATCTAGAGCCTCCTATAGCAACTTCCACTTCTACTTTTGCATACTTAGGTACATCTGCGTCTGTGCTTAGTGCATCTCTCTCTATTCCTTTTAGCTACTGGATTATTGATTCTAGAGCTTCTCATCACATGATTGGTATGTCATCTTTATTTTCCTTGTATAATGCATGTTTCTGGTAGGGATAAGGTCTATATAGCTGATGGATTTTATTCCTCTATTGTGGGTAAAGGTGTTGTAATTGCAAGTCCTATGCATTTGCCTTTTGTTTTTTATGTTTCAAACTTCTCTCTTAACCTCTTGTCTATTAGTTCTATTAAAAATATTCACTTTTTGCATGGCAAACTGAGTGGTGTGTACCATTATGAATTGATAAAATGTTTACTTCATTTATCACAAAAATAGGTACAACTTTTTTGAAATGCTTTTTTCTTTCTTTCTAGATCTGCCTAGAGGAGACGGTTCAAGAAGCTGACAGTCTTGCTTCTAGAATTGATGAGCTTGAAACCCAATTGTCCAAGGAGCAAGAAGATTGTAAAAGGTATTCATAAATATGATTTTCGAATTAGTTATGCTATTGATTTTACCTTCCAAATGGTATTCCTAAATGTTCCATGCAGTATAATGATATTCTTTGTCTTTTGCTTCCATTTTCTTTTGGGTGAATGTATCTGCAGGAATGCTTCAAAAATTAAGAAGTTCATTAAAGCACATAGTCGTTACTCACGGGCACAAGAGGAAGTAAAGAGGCAAGTGTTTGTTCTAATTTGGGTATTTGGTTCTGTATGCACCTTTGGCTTGGATGATCATTTTCTTCAGATTCTTTACCTGATGTGGCTTTCTTGGGCCTAAAAGCACTTCCTAATTTGAATACATCAACTGTTATGAAAGGTCACAAGCTCGGCTTCAAAGGTTGGGAGATCAGCTTGGTTTTGATGCTTTAGGACCGGGTGGCAATGAAGAAGATTTAAAAGTTGATATTGTTAGTGATGGAGAACCTAACGATAATGACCGGATGAGCCCCAGGGATGAGGTGCAGAATCATGCTTCTCCAAGCAAGAAAAGGCTGCGGATCAATATGGGACCTAGTGAAGATGTAAAACCAGGTAACATTTATGTAGCATCTATGTGATTAGCTCTCTTGGTGTGTCTAATCTAAAAGTTATTAATGCATATGCTTTTTTCTTTCTTTCTAGAAAGGTTTGGTTTGTTCTTTTCTTGTTATTTTGCTTTCAAATTATTTAAACGTATATGTAGTGTGGAGAATGATTGTCTGTTTTGAGACAGACCTCTAAAGGTGTGCCATTGATTGACACATGTTGTGTTTCTGAATTTGATGTCTTTTATTGACCACCTACTTTTCCAACTGAACACTTTTTTGGACCCTTTTACCCCCCAAAACAACACGTCTATTTATAATTCACCATATACACTACAGAGGCATTTTTATCACTGAACATTTACTTCGAAAGGAATATTGTAAAAATCGTGGAAACTTATGAAGTATATTCTAATCTAACTACATAAACATAAGGGAACAAATATATTATTAGGAATGATAGCTTGTTTTAATACACTAGTATAATAATATTCTTAATAAATACACATGCATTTATTATGATATTGGTACATAATGGTTGACAAATATATTATAATCTAACTAGATAAACACATCGGAACAAATAGATTCTCTTCATTTTCTTCTTCTCCTTCCTCTCCCATTTTTTATTTTCTTTGGAATTTATCGTTTTTCATATGATTTTTTAGCATAACAACAGTACAACACAATGTCGACAGTAGGCTATAAGCCTATAATACACTACGAAAGGGGAATATTCGCTTGACACGTAGACATTGTATATCATGTCGATTGAAAATTGAAATTACATAATGTAGTTAATGTTTCCTGTCGGTGTAGGTAATCTGTTGTATCGGTCCTAGTAGACATGGACATATGTTGGTTGACATATAAGACATTTGATACCATGCATTAACCTCCTTCATAGGGGTCTTGCGAAGAGTTACCTTGTGAAAAGGTGGAAAGAGCTCATATTTTTGGGCCAATGCCCCTACTCTAGCCCCACAAGGTGTCAAAGACAAATCAAATGGTTCTGCTATTTCCAGTACTATCTTTAAGAGAGAGCACTAATGGTCATTCATGATTACTTCGTAGGCTGGGTGCAAGTTAAGGCCACAATGACTATGATTGTGATGTTATTGACTTGGCTAATAGATTAGATGAGATACTTTCTGCATCAAACTGTTGCAGACAGGAGCTCAAGCCTGATGGTGGGTTCCTTACCAGAATGAATGTCTGTCATAGAATCCTTTGTAATTAAGATTCACAGTGGCTTTTTCTGGGATTTATATTATTTGCTTGTTCTTGCCAGTCTACAATGAGAAAAGCTGCATAGAAGCAGTTGTCTGCCTGAGAAGTTGGTTTCCAAGGTAGCATGTGGTTTGATTGATTGCCTTTTGATGAACAGTTATTGGATACACATTTATGATAGGGGTGGGTATTCCACAACAAACATTGACTGTCACAGTTGTGTGAGAGTTACTGAGAAAGGAGGTCCTGGTTGTTTAGATTTTGTATGTGTCATTATTATCGTAAAAGAAAAAATAATAATAAAAAGAAAAATATTAAAGACAATCATCTACTGGTTACTGATGTTGGAATTTTACTGTTTAGATGGACATCTCACCTGCCTGAATTTATGGGATGTAACTTTTATGTTTGGGCTTTTGATTGGATGTCCCTTGTTTTCAGATTAATTCCCCTGAGGGGGCTTGTAGTGCTTGTGCTTTCTCTTTCATGAATAAAATCTTATCATTACCGATTAACAAAATACTAAAAAAATATAATAATATGGACCTTTGGTGCATTACACCCAACAGTCATATGGTGCTGCTTACCTAGGATCTTCTCAAAAATATTTCATAATAGTTAAAATGGTCAAATTTTGGCCTCAGGTTTATTTAGTAAGACAATGTTAGAAATTTTTCGTCTGTTACACTGGGTATTGATAACCTTTCACAAAGAGTGTAATTTTTTGCTAATATTACTGAAATGACAGTAAAATTATGGGTGATCTTTTCATCTTTTTCTTTTATCTAGTTCGTATAATTCTAAAATCCAGTTTCCTTAATTATTTGATCTGGTCTTGTGGAGCGATGGTGGTGCAAATGAGGAAAAGAAACTCACATTTTTTTATCATAGGCTGTTACATTATTTAAACCTCTCGTCAAGGAGCTAGGTTGCTTGACACTTGTGATGTTCTCACGAGGTACGGACGAGGAAGGGAATCCCCATTACTATTTGTATAAGCTATTCTTCTATTTTGATTGCAGGAAGCTCACTAAGGAGTTGTGTGAGGTAATAGAAGAGTATAGTCTGGTCAATTTTTCAACCTTAGATATTCAGGCACGTCAGTTTCCCTCCATTTCCTTTTTGATTTTATATGGTTTCTTATTTCTTTTCAGGGTGTAGTCTGAGTCTTACTCTTTTCAGGATAAAGAGAGTGTAGGGAATCTTGTGAAGCTAATTGACAAGAGCAATGGGTATATATTCGCTGGCATTGAAGGAAGTGCAGTTGAGTTCAGCAAAATCGCAGCTGGTCCTCTTGATTGGGATTATTATAGATATCCTTTCGATTAGTGGCTGCTCATTCTTTATCCTGTTAACATCAAAATTTCATTATACTTAATGTTGAATGCTGCAGTATTCATTATGTTAGGAAGTCCTGGTAGTCATACAGCTGTCTCCTTTTAAAATTATCTGATAAGGTTTGGTTGCAGACTGTAAACAGTTTATTAATGCAGGAGCCATACATGTGTCATACATGCAGGGAGGTTGTACCTGTCATCCAATTGTTCCCACCTGGCAGATCTTGTGTATGCTGCAAAAAAAAAAAAAAAAACGGTAGACGATTCTGGGCTCAAGTAAGTTTATACGCTTGGTGGAGTTGTTGATCATCCAGGGTTGCCCGTTTGCTATCTCCCAGGTGGGATCCAGTGAATAATAGGTCCATCCCGTTGCATACACTCAGGCATGCTTGTGTTTAGCATTCATATTGAGCCTATTGGGGGTAGATTTATGTATTCCCTTTCATGTATTGTTCTTTCTGATAATCTTGGATGGGAGTTTTGCACTGTTTCGCTTGACAAAGCAGTTCTACAGTAGCAGCAGTGCAAGAGAAGTATGTGAAGGACGATGAAAAATTTGATTATGATTGATGGAGGAAGCATTATATGGAACATCACACTCAAGGTGAGCATTTACCTAAGTTGCTTCTTAGATGGATGTATGGGTCATTGATCTTCAAGAGTTATGTCTTCTTTGCTTGCTCTTAATTTTGCATTGGTGCCACTGTTTCAGGGCTCCAAACCGAACTGATCTTTGCCAAAGACGCAAAGCTTTTTACCAGTGGTGTCTGTGTTACAAATTTTGTTGGATATTCACACAAATGGACATTGTGATGGGTCTTTACCGTCATGTGACAGGTTAGTCTTGGATTTTAAAGTACTTGCATGCACCCCGTTGTAGCCACCACACAATCTATGTATAAAATGATTACCAGACGGATCTCTGTTTAAAATATCCGAAAATTGAGAGGGAGTTGCAGTTCAAGAGGATCATCTAGCGTATAGCCTGATTGTACCAATAATCCGTAGCTCCCAAGCAATCTGCCTTGTTTATTCATTTATTATTCTTCTCCTTTCCTTTTTCTTCAATGTATATATAAACGCTTAGGGTCTTAAAAGACTATTCTAGCAAGGGCCATATGGACGACGACCTTGTTTAATTTCAACGAAATTTACAATATAGGTAGGACATGATCGTACATGAACATTAAGATGGGTGGGTTCCATAACCATAGACCCAGCTCCCTCGTATTGGTTGGTGCACCCGCCTGCCGCCTCTGTGATGTGCTTATCATTATCTTAGGGAGGGAACTTCATGGATATAGAAGCGCTGAGCTGAGATGAGCATGGATCATTACAGAGAACCTGAGAATAAAAAAACAAGCCAGTGCATGGGTTGATTTCATGAAGAACCAACTGTGGATCCATTTACTACAAAAATTCACACCAGACCTCTCCCAAGTTCAACATCAACTGAGACAACTACAGAATAGTCTTTAGGACTTCGACGCTATTCACACCCCGGAGATCATATATTACACAATCCGATTGTATTTGCACTGGGGTCCACAGTCACTCAGGATCCTCTGTAACGAGACGAAATCGTCTACTGCTCTAAATCATTATACACTCCAAACGGGCCTATTACAACCATTAAATATTAAATTTTGATAAAATCAAAGTCAATTTTGTGTCTGTGATATGACCATTCGGACTGTAGAGAGCTTCTATATCTGTGCTTTTATGGTAATCCCACTGATCACCATGGGTTGACACATGACAAATATTTGAATTTGGTACCTTTTTACACTTTTACCACTATGTGTTAGCCCATGGCAGTCTACCATAAAATTGCTACAAAAAAACATAGCTAAAGAGGATCCCAAGTCGTTCACAGTGGTCGTCTATATTCCACCATTACGATGATTCCTGCAAAAATGTTTTTCATTTTCGCAACATATGTGATACCACCCGAAAATGGTAAAGACTGGCGGCAACTGGCAACTAACCAAGGGACAAAGGATCGAGTTACCATAATGATCTGGATGACAGAATCGATGGAACAGTGGGGATATGCACGATTTGCGAGAAGAAGTTATGTAACTGCTCCAAATAATATCTGCTCCAATTGCTGAAGGTCTATAAAAGGAGTAGAATGGCACGATGGACACACACAATCAAATCGATCACGCTCAAGTTTAAACACACCGATGTTAGGTTTTTTTTTATCACCTCATTTTTATCAATGCCCACCTTTTCTATTGTTGTTATTGCTTGCAGTTGCAGTTAGTTACAACCGTATGATTTGTTTTCTTCTAAGTTTACACTTTATTCTTTATACGTTCATTTCTTTGTGGAATTATTTATTTTTGTTATCAGCGTCCGTATTTGAAGTTTTTGTTTATCAAGGTTAAGAAGAACCTGTTGAGGGAAGAACCCAATCCCTCGTCAATCGTCTAAATCATATGCTCAGTGGCTAACCAGATAAAACCAAAGAAAGAATATTTCGGTTTACTGACAGTCTGACTTAGCGCTGGATCATAAGTGAAAAGGAATCTTTGTGCCTATGCGGCACTGGTACGCCTGCAAACACATATTTTCGGCCAACAATATATCCCGTAATTGAAAAAGTGTATATAGTGAATTGTAAGCTGACACAGTGTTAGGGGGTAATTGCATCCAAAAATATGTCCAGTTGAAGAAGTAGGTGTCCAAAAAGACACACCAAATTCAAGAACACATCATGTGTCAATCAATGGCACGCCTACCATGTCATGTATCTAGAGCTTTTAACTTAATGACAAATTCAAAACCTCATCTCCAAGTAACATATTGTAATGCCCCGGTTCACTTACATGATATTGTCCGATTTTGGACCACGCTCCCGCCCTAATTTTTTTTACGGATTAACTCCTTGGCATCTCTCGAGAGCGTGTCATGTAAGCAAAGGGTTGTGTTTACATATAAGGATAGGATCCTTCTCACACTAGGCAATGTGGGATCATACAATCTACCCCTTAGGGCAACACGTCCTCATGTGCACACCGCAAAGCTGAATCAACTCTAATACCAATTGTAATGCCCTAAGTTAACTTACATGATATTATCCGATTTTGGGTCATGCTCTCGCCCCGGTTTTGTTCCTCAGGCTAAACCCCTTGACCTCTCCCAAAAATGTGTCATGCAAATGAAAGGTTGTGCTTACATATATGCACATGATCCTTCTCATGGTAAACAATATGGGATCTTACACATATCATCATTGTCGCTATTAAACACCTAACTATTCCCTCCATCTAGATGAGTCAAATCATTCCATAATTCATATACAACTTTTTTGAGATTTGTTTTCAAACCTCTAATTGATTAATCCTCCTCCTAGCTTATGGTCTTGTCAACAAACCCCTTTTTTCACCTCTCTCTCAAATTCATGCCACACTCTTTCTTTTTACCCATCTTCAAATGTTCAATTTATTTGTTTTGTGGCAATTTTCACCGTCAACAAGGAAAAGATGACCCATGGGGCCCTTCTTCATCCCCAAAAAAGATCTAGGAAAACTAGCTTCTGTAAAAGCCATAACAAGAAAAATAGCAACCTATATTCAATGCGCGGCCTCGACAAGTTCTCTTGCCTTTTGGCCGAGCTTGAGGAGGGGAGCCAGAAGATCTATGCTCAATAGTTACATGTGTGAATTAAAAATTGTCTTAAACCATTTCCGTTAAAAAATAATATATACACTTAAATGTTTTTTACGTTGGACATTATGTGTCACAATTGTTTTGGAAAAAAATTGATGATTTGAATGTTAGGTTGAAACCGTCAAACGACTAGTAGTTCCTAATCATATGTTAGTGGATCAATGTTTATAAAAATGGGCTTAACTCTTGGTTTGACAGGACTTCTTTTTCAATAACAAAAATATTGGTTTGGTCTGGTGACACTTTTGTTTTAATTCATCTCGTGTTAAGGAAAAATATTATGCTTAGTGTATTATTTTTCTTTCTACTTCTAAGCATGTGTGAAGTAGTGTTAATTGTACATTGCAAGTACAAGCAACATACAAGAAGAAAAAGGGTGGTTTGATTGTATTTTGGAGATTTAATCGTCTGAACCTTGTTGCACCGAGAAAGGATAATTAAAGTCTTGAAGAAAGTAACCACCATACCACACCTTTGAGCATAAACAATCTTTGCGATCCCTCAATTTTTTTAATAATTCAAGACTTTAATCCGTATTGAAGCCATACTACTCGTGGCAACAGACGCTGTACCGGTTTGAGAACTATTAATAAGTTCAGTTTTCGGTGTATCTCATGAAATTGGATGTCAAATCAAGCCACTACACTGAGAGAGTTCGGTGAATTCATTTTAAGGGCTATGAAATACCACGAGTGGCACCAACAAATCTTTTAAACTCTGATTCGCTAGTATGTGTATTTTCATTGGAGTTCGACAACATCATCCAGGTATGTATTTAGATTATTTGGTTGATTTAACATTTGTATAATTCTATCGAATATTATATTTATATCGCAATGAGTTGTTTAAATTTTATTATTATAATTGTGATTGAATTATATGAGAACCAGATAATCGGTATTGTTGTTGTTTATAATTCGTTTAAATTTATGTGAACCTGTGACATTGAATTCACTACAAAAATCAATTAACAGTGTATGGATGAACTCCTATAACACTTTTAAATTGAAGAAGAGTTTAGGCTCTAAGACAAAAAATAAAAGTTGAGAATGTTACAATTTTAACTCATATTTTTGAGAATAAAGTGGGATGAAAAAATGGTTTACTTAACCAATCCTATCAATCTCAACCTAAGATGCGTTTTGAATCTAACAAAATGCAAAGATTCAAGAATAGTCTTGTAGAAGAAAAAAATAAAACTTATTTTGTATATGGGAAATTTGGGTATTTTATAAGAAGATGCTAATGTTAAAGGAATAAAAAAAATAGAGTAAAAATAAATTAGTGGCTATAATGACTGAGACTATGGACAATTCGGTTATGACCATAACAATGGATAAATGTGATACTGAGTTAAAATTCAGTTTGGGAAAAATAAAGATTGTGATTTTTAAAGGAAGTATCATGCACTAAAAGTCTGAAAAACATTAGTTCTATAAATTTATTGAATAAGTATGGCTTTATAATTTGTTTTAATCTAACAAATTTATTTTGTTGAAAAATGAGATTTTTGTTACTAAGGAGTGTATTAAAATGAGATTTTTAAATGAAATGAAATAATAAATCAATACACGTATGTCTAAAGCACAATTTTGTGAAACAAATGATTATGGATCGAACCATAACCTTAAATTGTACGTAGTCAAAGAAAAATTTGACCTATTTATTTATTAAAAACCTTGTAAATGAGATATTAGTTGGAACATCAAAAGGAATGGGGTTAAGACCAATAAAATATCATCAGTGACTAGAACCCAACTAAAATGGTTAAATGAGATAATAAATCACTAAGTAATTGATGAAATCCAAGATGAAGACTAATTCATCTTGCTCATTTCTATGATGTAAACTAAGTGAAAATTTTAGTTTGTATCATTGTGGAGGTTGAGTCAATAAAACTCTTAATAAGTTTATAGATCATAAAAGATTAATGGTCAGGTTACAATGTTACTTAGATAAATTCACCAATATCAATATGGAAGTGGAGTCATTTTTTATGGGATTTGTGCCATCTTAAGAACATTGATAAATAGGATACATACACATGACCGTAATTTGTAAACCTTGAAAAATACCACTAAAATGTTATGTATTTGTAATTGAATTTTAACGTACTGTAAATATATAGTTCAAGACAGTTTATTACATATTTTAATGCATGAGAATTCAAAGATAAGTAAATGTTTTAATCTTTGCATACTTACATCCTGTGCACAAAATTTAAAATGCTTAGGATCATATTTTTATTGTTTTGAAATCAGAGGGAATTATTAGTATTTTAATTTCAAAATATAAAATATAATAAATATTTCAACAGTTAAATGTGTGAATTAAAAATTGTCTTAAATCATTGTCATTAAAGTATAATAGTTGCACTTGTATGTTTTCTAATGATAGACATTATGTGTCACAATTGCTTTGGAAAAAAATTGATGATTTTAATGATTTGAACGTTGGGTTAAAACTATCCAACGACTAATTGTTCCTAGCCACATGTTAGTGGATCAATGTTTATAAAAGGGGTTTAACTCTTGGTTTTGCAAGGCTTCTTTTTAAAGAAAAAAAATCGTGGTTTGATTTGGTGACACTTTTGCTTAATTGTTTTGATTTATCTTGTGTTAAAGAAAAATATTCTGCGTAGTGTTTTGTTTTTGTTTTTTTCTATTTCGTGTGAAGTATTGTTAATTGTATATTGTAAATACAAGCACCATACAAGAAGAAAAAGTGTGGTTCAATTGTATTTTCGTGGTTTAATGCTCTAAATTTTGTTGTATCGAGAAAAGACAATTAGAGTCTTGAAGAAAACGACTACCATATCACTCGTTTGAACAAAACACATTCTCCGCGATCCCTCAACTTTTCCTACAAATCTATGCTTAGATGGACTCCCAAGACATCTCCTTTATTCCATTTGTTGGCTTTAACTTGAATAATTGGGTGCCAATTGTGATGAAGTTGGGAGATCACAAACAAGATAAAATGAAAGGGGTTGATACGCCTTGGATTTGGTGTGACCCCTAAAATAAGCCTAAGGTAGGACTGATATTAGGGGCTAACACATCAGCGCCGCAAAAGTGACTTACACTTTTTAGTGCGGATGTGTCAGCCTCTGATGCTAGTCCTACCTTAGGTTAACCTAAGGTGGTCCTACTAAATAAATCCTCAGGGTTGTGGATAGTACATATGACATAAGTTGATGAGAGATCATAAACAACATAAGGTGAACCTTGTTTATAGTGCAATAGATAAGCCAACGCAGAATACGTAAGTACAATTGGAAAAACCACCAATAGAATTTTCGAAAGAAGTCCAACTACCAACATCGTCGGACTGAAAGATGAAAACAAAACAGAAGAGCTTCACTTGCAATTTGAAGTTGGATTGGAGGGGAGACCTTATTATTATTTGCCTATGATTCTAATCTAATACAGTAAAGCAAAGGGTTGCTGATGTGGCACGCTTATATGTTTTTTATTTGGAATATAATATTTTTTTTAAGAGAAAGACACATGTACAACCACACTCCCACGTTTTCCTATTTATTTTCTTCTTCATCAATTCCTAGAATCTCTCTCAATTTCTTCCTAATTTTTATCTGCTCTCTTTCTTTAAACCCTACTTTCTCTCATCTTTAACTACTTTTCTTCTATATTTTACCTATTTCCACTTTTTTGGGGAGTCTACACCTTTCCTCCTCTCTCCCAGTGATTGATTTATTTGGTGTCAAGGATGGTGTCCAGGACACCAGGGCTGTCATATGGAAGAAAATGGGTGGGAATTTGAAATTTCATTTTACTCCCACCCATTTTATTCCATGTAACGTAACCTGGTATCCGGGACAGAACATCTATTTCGTTAAAATATGTGGGACCCTTCCAGCGGATAACGACTCACGTTTCAATGGGAGTGGATCAATCATATGGCCCACCCTTGCAGAGAAATATGGTGCCGGTGGGACTCACTCAACTCCCCTCACCAGGAATTAAAGCACCTCTCTAAAAACGTTTGAAAAAGTCTTTATAAGACTTTTCAAAATTTAAGCAGTTGCTTGGATATTGAGAGAAAGAAAGATGCTGCCCAATTTCACTTTCCCGTTCATACCCACTACCCAGGCGGCCTAGAAAAATAGAGATAACCAGAGACTCTGCTTCACTTCCCAGCTCCAAGGCTCCGCACGCCACAGGTCGGAAATAAGACAAGAGCCCTTATTTCGACATGTCAAACACGTCAGCCTATCGGATTCCTTCAAAAGATCAGAAAAGAAAGAAAAAACAAAAAAGGAAGAAAGATTCCACAAGAAACCCGCCTACTGGGTTTTCCTTTTGCTGCCTTTTTCCTCTCTCTCTCTCTCTCTCTGGTTTCCAACTCCCAACAACCCTTCTACAAATAAACATATTTTTTCTGCAACGCGGAGAGGAAATATCGCGTTAGATTTCCGAAGACCAAGCCCTTGTTCCTCCCTTTCCTCTAGTCTACACTGGTGAGTAAAGACTTGACTATGTTCCTGTTTTACTTGTAATTTATTTTCTTTTCTTCATTTCATGGGGATTTCTCCATCCATCACAGAAGGGAAGATCTAGCTTTGGATGTAGTGTGTATCACACAAAAGCCAGGGGTTACTGGTTTTTGGGTTTGTGGGTTTCCCTGTAAACAAGCAAAAGACAGAGGAAGACCTTCAAAACTAGAATGTTACCTGTTGGAGCTCCTCCTTTTTCCATGTGGGTTTGAATAGAGAACGGGAAAACCTCGGAGTTTTCTTCAATGGGTTGTTTTTACGGTGGTTTTTAGATCTTGGTTTTGGGTTTCTTTGCAAAACTGGGGTAAATGAAGGGGCCTCTGAGCAGCTTATTCCCCGTTGGGGCTTCGATTCCCGATAACGAGAATGATGTCGAGTACTCATTTGCTGTGGAGTATCACGGCCCTCCTGTCTCCTATGATCTGCCCCGAGCTGTTCCTATTGACATCAAACGGATCCCGACGGCTGCGGTGGTCGCCCCGACTGCTCTGTCGGATGGACTGTCCTTGCCGGTTGTCCAACCCCTCCGTGCGTCGGATCATTCGAACAAGAAATTGTCCAAAGAGCTAATCCTAGATTCTGAAGCTAATGTTTCCCCGACGTCGGTCATCGCCTTTCAATCTAGAGCTAGAGATGGTTATGATATTGGATTATCGTGTGAATCTAGTACCTCGGGTACTTTAGGGTTTTCGAATGGGCACAGTCAATCCTGTGAATTGTCAGATGTAATCGGTGAGTTATCAGGGGGAATTGAAAGCTCAGGCAGGTTAGGATTTTCTAACAGTCATGATGAATCACATGAGCTATCAGGAAGTTCTGGGGCACTGGAGTCTTCAAGCGATTGCAAGGAGAGTTCAGATTTTATAGATGATATAAACCCGCCAGATTGGGGCTCAAATGAGTCGGTTTTAAACTCACAGTTTCTGCCTTCGGAGGTGTCTTGCAAGGAGGAGGAGGAGGAGGAGGAGGAGGAGGATTGCAATTATGTGACTCCTTGCCATGCCCAAAGAACGTCAGTTGTAACATTCTGTGATGCTGAATCGGGCAACACAATTAGTGAAGAATCTAGCCCTGTTGAAGCAGAAATTATTCAAGAATTGAGAGGGCCTGAAAGGAAGGGACGGAAAGGATCGTGCTATCGGTGCTTAAGAGGAAATCGGTTCACAGAGAAGGAGATCTGCATTGTTTGCAGTGCAAAGTTTTGCAGTAACTGTGTGTTGAGAGCAATGGGTTCGATGCCAGAAGGAAGGAAATGTGTTACTTGCATTGGCTCTGCAATTCGTGAGCCAAGGCGAGAGAACTTGGGTAAATGCTCTCGAATGCTCAAGCGGCTGCTTAGCGAGATGGAAATTCAACAAATAATGAATGCTGAGATATTATGTGAAGCCAATCAGCTACAGCCGGACCACGTTTATGTGAATGGGAAGCAGCTTTGTCAAGAGGAGTTGATTTTATTGCAGAGCTGCCCAAACCCACCAAAGAAGCTAAAGCCAGGACATTACTGGTACGATGAAGTATCTGGTCTGTGGGGAAAGGTGAACGTGACATCCATAGTATTTTTGTTTCAGTTTTCAATATTATTTTGCATAATTATGGAACTTGACGTGGTGGCCGAATATAACAGGAGGGACAGAAGCCCTGCAAGATTATTAGCCCCCTTTTAAAAGTGGGGGGTTCCCTCATGCCAAATGCTAGCAATGGAAACACACAAGTTTTTATAAATAATCGGGAGATTACGAAAGGAGAGCTGCAGATGCTTCGGGTCTTGTTTTCTTATACGATCAAGTTTTGCTATTGATATATTGATCAGTTGTTTTTATTTGTTGTTATTATTATTTTTTAAATTAACACCATTCTGTTAAAATTGCTGCAGTTGGCCGGAGTACAATGTGCTGGAAGACCTCACTTTTGGCTGGACGCGGATGGATCTTACCAGGAAGAGGGACAGAAGAATATAAGAGGGAACATATGGAGCAAGGTGCACTTTACATGTAGATGTGCAATATGCATCTGTTTTTTTTCCTGATTCATTTTCATTTTAAGGCATTCATCTATTGGTTTATTTATTTATTTCCTTTGGGGGGTGGGTTGCTTTTCAGTCTACAACAAAGCTTGTTTCTGCTCTTTTGTCATTGCCTGTTCCTTCTAAGGTTGCAAACCCTTGTGGAGAAGACGTGAATAATCTGGTCAATGGTGCTGTCCGTGACTACCTTGAGCACAGAAAACTTCAGAAGCTTCTTTTAGTTGGATATAATGGGTCTGGGACTAGTACCATATTTAAACAGGTAACACCTAATTGGGGCTATCTAACTTTATCGTTCACTTGTTTTCCGTTTACTTTTGGGTTATCTGATTCTAGTAACTGTGAATGCCGATAGCTTAATTCCTTGCCATCTCTATCTAAGATGTTAAATTTTAATTAATGTTCAAGGTGCGTTCGGAAATTTTGTGGAGTTTTGTGGTGGTATGCACTACACTTGTGTTTCAATTGTTCAAACGTGGGCTGATTGGTGACTAAAGCTTCTCTATTGCAAGAACAAAACTTATTCCACACTGTGCACAACTGCATGTATCCTGTCACATGTTCTTAGCAAAAAAGAAAAGAAAAAGTATTCTGTCATAGGTTCTATGGTTTTAACTGAATGAACAAACCTATGCTGACAATGTACAAGCTAATTGATTGGATTTGCTTTCTATAAGGTTGAATATTTTCTATGTTTTAAAACCTGGCCCATATTAAACCACCCAGAGACCTGATCTAGTAAACCTGGTTTGACCATCGTGTCAGTCCGAACTGATCCAGTGAGGTCCGCATATTGACATAGTTGTAGATTTGTATATGTATGTATTGAGTCTGTTGATATTCTTATTCTATTTTATGCCTTTAAACATATTTCGTAATAAAAATATAAGATATGGTTGAGGTGGATATGAGTATTAAAGATAAAATGGGGTTCGTTACTTGAGGAAATGAAGAGGATTGTCTTCTCCTCTTCGACCTTCCTCCTCTGTAGCGAGTGGTGTCTCTGCATTCTTCTTTTTTGAGTCTCTTGATATTCTTATTCTATTCTATTCTATGTCTTTAAATATATTTGGTAATAAAAATATAAGATATGGTTGAGGTGGATACTAGTATTAAAGATAAAATGGGGTTTGGTACTTCAGGAAATGAAGAGTATTGTCTTCTCCTTCTCTTCAACCTTCCTTTCTCGGTAGTGGTGGGTGGTGTCTTTGCATTATTCTTCTTCTTCTGTCTCTGTCTCTCTCTGTCTCTCTCTCTCTTTCTCTCTCTCATGTATTTGTATTAGATAGCCAAGCATCAGCAACCAGGCAGGGGTGGTGTCATGCACCAACTGTGCAGGATTTCAGATTTGAGCTTCTCTGCAGTCTTGGTTTCCCATCTTTCTGTTCTCAAGCAGGTTCCCTTTTCCCTTCTCTGTTGCAATTTCAGAGTTGGACCCTTGACATTAGCATCAACAACGCATTCCTCTTGGAAAATTTATTGTGTTTCCCCTTGCTCTCTCTCTCTCTCTCTCTCTCTCTCTCTAATTTTTTCTTTACAATAAAAGAAGTGGATTAAAAATATCTGTGTCTTTGTGCGTGCATGTGTTTGTATGTTTCTTTTTCTAGTTTTTATTTTTATTTCCGAAGTTAAGTTACTAAACTGTAAATCCAAATTTTTTAGTTCACTTCTCTTTATTCATAAATTTTTGGTCTGTTGCATTGACCCAAACGGTGCAAAGTGAACCACCCAGGTTACATGGTTCTTCACAAAACAACCTGGGTTGGATAGTCTGCCTGGATTTTAAAGTCACAATGGGTCAATTACCCAATTGATCTGCAAAAGGGTCTGTTAACAGCCTGACCGCTTGTGCAGTTTGGAAACTTGCTTCTCCCTTTCCAAATTTGACACCGTTTGGGAACAAACATGTGATCTTGTTTGATATAGTTCAAATCCGCAGGGATTTGAATCTACAGGTTATGGCCCCCTATAATATGGTTTTGTTTGGTGGAAGCTATTAAGGTTTGGGTTTAGATATTTAACACAAGGTTTGTGATTGATTGTCATGAAGGTTGTTTGATAAAGAATTATTTAGGGTTGATAGGCTATCGTGAAGTGGTTTAAGGAATGGTTGTTTGATGGGGTAGGGATGATGAAACAACCAAGAAAGGCAAGCTTGGTACACGGTGGGAAGCTTGCTGTTTGGGAAGCGTGGTGAAGCAAGTGGAAGCTATTTAAGGAAACGAATGGAAGCCTCTAGAGAAGCGAGTAGAAACGTGATGTAGGATATAAGCTTTGATACCAAAACTAATGCAGTACAAGGAAGAAGATACCAAAAATTGATGTAGAGTAATTCCAAAGCTCTCAAATAATGGTTAGATTTAAAGTGTGGAAGCAAAAGTTTTCAAGAATTGAATTTAGTACTATAAGTTACAAAAAATAAGAGAAAATTGATAATAGAATCGCTGAAATAGAGTTTAGAAGAATATTGAATGAAAAGAAGAGGAAAAGAAGGAAAAAGATCCAAAAGAGTATTTTTGTAATTTTGGACGGAAAATCCGAAAATACCCCTGACACGTCAGAAAATTCTGAAAATTTTTTGGTCGTTTATGACATGTGACAGGGTTCTACAGTTAAAATTTCATAAAATTCCAATACGATTTGCT
>JAOXJP010000012.1:8224527-8257824 GCA_025762735.1 Platanus orientalis | reverse complement strand
TTGGTCTAATTTTTTTATATGGCATACTACATACCATTTTGCACATAATATGTCATTTTGGTAGATTTCTAGAAAAAATATATCTATTTTTTGTATTTATTAAATAATTAAAAAATTCTGAAAAATGCCAAAAAAAAAATTCATAAAGCATATTTGAACATATTGACACATACAAAGTATGTTTATCTTAATTCTACTATTTTTTTACAAAAAAATTTATAAAAAAAGTAAAAATTTTATAATAAAAAAAACCTGAAAATTACATCAAACATGTAGTCATGTACTCATGTTCATGTATAAGTGTAGTAGAACATCTTGAACTGTATGTCCTATTTAGCTATATTTTGTAATGTGTAGCGTTATTTACTTATTTATTAACCTCTAACACTTAAAATTCTGCACATGCGCGATAACAAGTGTCACGAGGGTACTAATTCTCAACTATTGATACCCAAGTGTGTAATGAAGTATAATGGTTTATAAGTGTTTAATGATATTTATTATAACATTTTCCAAAGTTTCATTCAAAAATTTCAAGGCTTATATAGTGTTTCAATAGATTCCATAGGCGACAACATATGTCATAAGGGTGACAGTTCTCGTTGTTTCCTGTATTTAATGATTCATAAGTGTGAAGTAGTGACTATTCAATCAAATCTTGAAGTTTTAAATCAAAATTCCTTCATTTGATTAGTTTTTCTCTCGTTTCTCACCATCTCTCGGTTTTAGACGCCGTCTCTCCGCAATAAGTTGCGAGACATCCCCATCTCTCGGGGTCACAATATGAGTCACAATAACAAGATTTTGAACATTGGTCCAAAGAAGCCATAAATGCAATTATTAGCTGAATACAAGAAGAAAAGAAAGATTAGGATTTCCTCCAATTAGTTTTTCTACAAGTGCACATCCAAAATGGAAGTTCATGTTCTTGTTACATATTAATAGCAATTTTCCCTCTGTGAAAACTCGTCAACAAAGCCAGCTCAACTAGAATAACAGGGGTAGTGACCAAGAGAAAGAAGAGAAATATTCAAATATATTACATTAATTTTTACCTATTAAAAAAAAAAAAGTTCCCTTCACAATCATGTAGAAATTAAGAACTCATGTCCACAAGCATTCTAATGGTGAACAGATACAGCCTATGTCAAGAAGATTCTAAATCTGTCAACACCTATTTCTTCTATGTCCTATTGTTACTAAGGTCTGGTTGTTGATAGTGAACAAACCAACTCTCCTAAAACCTTAAGGTGTTAGGAGATACAAGAATTAATATACTTCAACACCCCCCCCTCAGGAGGAACATTGTTCTCTCTTGGGATCACTTGGGGAGTGCAATTCCATACTCGTGCACACACATGTCAAACTACATCCGGAAGAATACTTTTAATTCCACAGAGATTCGAACTCGCAACCTAACTTGGCTTTGATACCAAGTAGATTTCTGTAACTTAGATGTTAAATGTCAAGGGTTTGTGGAAGACGAAGAAGAAAGAGGAAAGAGAGAAGGAATCGTATGGAGAGAGTAATTACCTCATTCTCATACGTATGATATATTATTAAGGGAATACTAAAGGCATTACATTGGGTATTTAGAAGTATACCACTCATGTACAATGTACCTAAGTACCCTTACATATTGTACCCAAATACAGCCCCATATATACCAACATCTGCCGAGCTTGCCACCTCACTATTGACGTCATATGGTCGTACGGATGACATCACCATCTATACGAACCTGCTAGATCAGTGACAATTTCTTGGTTTTAGTAGATTTGTATTTTTGGTGATTTTTTGTATTGATGGTTTGCACCTGATTTGGACCAATTTAAGATTTTTCGTGCATTTTCTTGTATTTTTTGAAGGTTTTTTTTTAATTAATAAGGACAAAAATTTTATTGCAAGAAAGAGCAAGTATGAGAAGTACAAAGCTCCATCTTGGGCTACCTAAAGATTAACAAAGACTAATAAAAAATCCAAACATCAAAGTTACACCCTGAGAACTCCAGCAGGTGAGAGGTCCATCTATACAGAAGACCCAAGACCCAATCTTTCAATCTCTTAGTTGAAGCTTCTTTTCGCATAAAGAGGCGATTGATGCACTCCCTCCACAACGACCAGACAACAATATAAGGAATGAAGTTCCAAAGAATCTTGTCACGAGGTGAAAGATGACCTGTTTTCCACCTATACCTTCTACCCAGTATCTTGCGAAGAGATTCTGGGGCTGCCCATGCAAGGCCAAATCTGTCCAAAAAATAGCCCCAAAGCTCAGCCGACACAGAGCAGTGTAAAAAGAGGTGTGACCACGTTTCAAATGCACAATTCCAAAAGCAACAACAACTAGCCATCACGAAACCCCTTTTCATTAGATTATCATGAGTTAGCACTTTCTCCTCGACTACTAACCATAACATAAAAAAGGCCTTAGAGGGAAGTTTAGAACTCCATATGTTGGTTGTCAATTCACCTATCACACCTACAGGCCGAAGCAAGTTAAACATGGAGCGGACGGAAAAATCAACATGAGAACCAAGAGACCAGATCTGTTGATCTACATCATTTTCTTCTCCCACTTTGGCGTTCTCTAATCTTATCATGAGGGCGGATATAGGTAAGACCTCCCAATCATTTGTAGCCCTCCTAAGGTGAAGGTTCCACGTTATGGATTGGTTGCCTGGGACCATATGATCTTGAATAGAACCAGACTTTAGAGACGCGATGGCATACACCTCAAGGAAAGCCTGGCTAAGAGGAGTTGCACCACACCAAGTATCATGCCAAGAGGATACTCTGTTGCCACGACCAATCTTGTACCCAATCCCACTTTTGAAAGCTTTTATCTCCCTGAAAATCTCTTTCCACACACTACATCCGTAGGACCCCCTCGATTCTTTTGAGAACCAATCAAAATCTTGAACTTTGTATTTTGCATCAATGACTTTCCTCCATAGAGCATTCAGTTCCATGTCATACCTCCAATAACCATTTTGCAAGTAAAGCTCTATTAAGATCTTGGAGAGCCCTTAGACCGAGCCCTCCTTGCTCCATAGGAATGGTTTTTTGTTGTTATGATTGCTTCGTTTTGGTCCCTTGGAATGTTTATGATCAATTGAAACAAGTTTCTTGTGATTTGATTGACTGTGGAGCATTCAGTGGTCTTTTATCTCCAATAGGTTTACTGTTTGGCCCTCTTTCTCATGTTTTTCTGTGCTTCTGAGCTCCATGCTTCGATCCAACCGTTTGTTTGGGTTTATGGCTCTCCTTTGATCTCATGTAGATGTTTCAAAGCATTGTTAGTTGCAGTTTTAGTGATTTATATGCCTAGAAGTGCTCTCAGTTAGGGTTTTCCTTTGTTTACTATTAACGCTAGCTTTCTATGATGTTTCGAATGTATTGCAGTGGTCAAAAGCAGTAGTATCTAGTTCGCTACCTCGTGTTGTGAATAGAGGTTGTATTTCGTGCTTCAAAGTGCTACGTGGGTACTTCTATGGTGTTTTTTGGAGCTTTCAATTGTTTGTTACTTTCTATTTGAAGCTACTAGTGCCTATGGTTTTGTGTTTGTAGTTATTGGTGTCTCTCCACAGCAATTTTTGTATTCTATAAGCTATCATGTCCAAAATAAGCCAGATTGAATCAGCTCCGCTTGTGTCCACTCCTACTCCTAGCAATAACCAAGATCCTCATGATTCTTCTATTGCTCCTATTACTACCATGAAGTTTGATGAGACCAATTACTTGGATTGGTCTCAGTCTGACCAATGGTCCATTCTCAACCGTGGCAAATGAGGGTATATTATTGAGTACCCCAGCTCCGGTTTCTTTGGATTTTCAATTCTCTAAGTGGGAGGCTGAAGATGCTTTTGTTGTTTCCTGGTTTATTCAGTCTATGCAGCCTATGATCAGTAACATTTATCTGTTTCTACAATCTTCCAATGAGAAATGGGATGCTCTTGAGAAGACGTATTTTGAGGTTAGTCATTTAGCCGAGGTGTAAGAGCACCACCAACAGGTTTGGTGAATGAAGCAGGGGGATTACCTACTACTATATTAAAATATAAAAAAATGCTGCCTATTACTTCAACCACACCACTTGTGAAAGGAGATTAATCATTATGAGGTCCTTCCTACTTAATGTATTGTGATGCTTCTGTGTTTCAGAAGTTTGTTAAGAAGAACCATGTTTCTTAGCTTCTTGTAGGTCTTAATCCTAAGTTTGAACCAATTCACAGTAATCTCCCTTGCCCGTGACGTTTTGCCATCTCTCTTTGAGGTCTACTTGTATGATTGTATCTACACTGAGAGGAGCTGCGTTGTAGGAGCGTTGTCTTTGTCACAACCTCTCCCTACTCCTGAGAGGTTGGCCCTTGCCTATGTATCTCATAGATGTGGTCATAGAGGTGACCGGAGCCATACCCAAGCTACAATAGTTTTGATGACCGGGATAAATTGCGTTGCGAGCACTGTGGTCGCACTCTCCATATGCGAGTGACATGTTGAGACCTCCATGATCGTCCCCAAGAATCCACTCCTCGTCCTCCTCAGCACGGTTCTCATGTTGGTGTATGTGGTATCGCTCCCCATCCTTTTGTTGGAGGTTGCTCAAGTGCGTATGTCGTTGCTCCATTTGATGTTGCTCCTTCCACCACTCCTTCCACAATGCATGATACCCTGGGGTTTTTTTTTCATGAGGAGATAGATTCCATTTGCCAGTTTATGGCTCAATTGGATTCCTCTTTTGGTGGTGTGTCCACATCTTTTGTGGTCGTTCCAAGTATTCCAAAGCGAAGACAAAGTTCACATTGCCAATGGTTTTGTGTCTCCTTATATTGGGACAAGTTCAATCCATGTTACTTCTCTATCCCTTTCTTTCATCTTTCATGTTTCTAATTTTCAGTTAAACCTTATTTCTATTAGCCATCTTACCAAGTCTTTGAATTGTAGTGTTACTTTTTATCCTTCTTATTGTGTCTCTAAGGACTTAGTGACAAGGCAAACTATTGGTAGAGGCCATGAGGAGCGGAGGTTGTACCTTCTCAATGCGATTTCACATCTTGCCTCCTAAGTGCTACGGACATCTTCATCCACTTTGTCTCCGCTTATGCAATGGCACTTTAGGCATAGCCACTCCTCTTACTCTACTTTAAAAAAACTACTTCCCAGTTTATGTAGTTTTGTTCCCATGTCTTATTTTCACGCGAAACTTACAAGTTTGCCAAACATTATAAATCTTCTTACCTTATAAGTGCTAGTTGGAGTACCCCGCCCCAATTACTTCTTTATTTGGTTACCATTATTTTGTTACATTTGTAGATGCCTTTACTCGCACTACTTAGGTTTATTTGTTACATATTAAACATTGAGTGTTTTCTATTTTTCAAATGTTTCATAAGATGGTTGAATATAGTGGGGGTAAATATATGTCTACTGTTTTTTCTACCTATCACCAAACTACTTGTCCACGAACTCCAAAACAAAATAGGTTTGCTAAAAGGAAAAATCACCACTTGTTAGAGATTACCCGTGCTTTGTTGTTTACTATGCATGTTCTTCCATAGGTTTTTTACGTACACTCTTTAGACTATAGCCTACCTTATGAATCGTATGCCTTCTCGAATTCTTGCTTTTCAATCCCTCTTTTGCTTCTTTTCGATTTTGTTGGTTTCTCTCTTCCTCCAAAGGTTTTTGAGTGCATTTGCTATGTCCACCGCTACAAATTGGATCCCAAGGAGCTTAAGTATATCTTTCTTAAGTATGCCACCAATCAAAAGGGCTATAAATGCTACCACCCTTCTTCTTGTAAGTTCATTGTTTCCATCCATGAATATCTTTATTTCTTCTCCCCTAACCAACCTCATCTTCAGGGGGAGAAACGTGATGCATGCAAAGATGATATTGTTCTTCCTCTCCTTGTTCCTCCATATTTCTTTAATGTTGATGGTTGTCATAGCAAGGGGGAGATAAAGCAAGAAGTTGTTCAAAAGAAGATGGAACCACTCAAAAGAAAGGATGGTTAAAGGATTATAGCTATGTGTTTGTTCAGAAGAAGCATAAAATTACTCCTAGTTCTCATGTGCCTTTCCAACAAGTCGCCTCCTCTCCAGGTATTGCTCCCGTGATAACTCTCATCTTCACATTGTTGTTAGAAATGGTACTCATGCTTATACTCAACATCCAATTGCTAGTCATGTATGCTATAACTCTTTGTCTCCCGAGTTTAGGGCTTTCTTTTCCTCTATTTCTATTGCATGTAGTGCACCTCAAGCTCTCTCTTTCAGCCTCCATAGCAAAGAACAATAAAGGAAGAAATGCGAGTCATTGAAAAGAACAAAACATGAAATGTTGTAGATCTTCTAAGAGGAAAAGATCCAGTGGGGTGCAGATGGATATTCTCTGTGAAGCTACAACTGAATGGGACTATCAAACGATATAAAGCAAGATTGGTAGCCAAGGGATACACCCAAACTTATGAAATTGATTATCAGGAGATCCTTGCTCCAATATCAAAGATGAATTCTATTAGGATCTTAATCTATGTTGCTACGAATCAAGGATTGACATTTTTTCAACTTGATGTCTGTCAGCACCCTATTTCTTAGCCTGATAGAAGCCCAAGATTAGGATGGATTGAAGAAGTTTGGCCAAAAAAAGCCTCAAATGACCCGTGGGATAGGGAGGAGTATGATTATAACATACATATAGATACATGATAGTTTGGGTGTTAAACATTCTAGAATATTCTATTTTATATAGGTTCACTAATATAACCTTGATTATTTTTGTTTCAGGTGAAAGATGGACAAAATTACCTCTGGTTATAATGTCATTTGATTTTAAAATGTTTCATATTCCTGAAATACCCTAGTTCATATAAGCCCCTATAAATAAAGGGTTGCCCCTCTTGTAAAAGGACCTCTTCCCAATTGTTTGAACGAAAGAGAGAGAGAGAGAGGGATTCACTCAAGAGGAAGAAAAGAGTTGGATGAGAGAAATTTATGATCGAAAGAATGCGCTAGAAGAAGAAGAGGAAGAAAAATCGTGTTCAAAGAGAAAAAAAAAAAAGAAGAATTGAGGATCACTAGGAAGAGAAAAGCGATAGCTTGTTTCAAATCAAATCAGTAAGTACAATCGTCATTTAATTTTTTATTTTTCTTAATTTTTTGGTTTTGATAATAAAATATTCTTAGTGTTAGATTTTATTTCCGATTTCTTAGTTAGAATCAAATTTTATTTCCAATTTCCTTGTTGTATATAGATTTTATTTTTGATTTCTCTATCCCATTCACATTGATTTTCGACCTCTCTATTATAGCTAGGTTTATTTCTATTCTAACTCAGACTTTTTTTTTAGTTTCTCTGTTAGATCTAGTTTTACGTTTAATTTTGTTTGAGTTTGAGGTTATTTGTATATTTTAATTCAGATTTATGTTAAGGTCATTGTTCTTGTTCAGATCTGAAACTAATGTGTTGATTTAGAGTAATTCATCTAATGTTCTGTAAATGTTATATTTATTGTCTGTGAGTGAGATTACATGCGTATTTTGTTTTGAATTCCAAGAGATATAGGATCATTTTTTTTATTTTGTTAAGTATGCTAAATCAAAGTTTCATTTTCCATTTTACTTAAGATTAAGGTTCAATTTTATGTTTATTGTATAAATCTATGGTTAGTGCTTCATTTTCATGTATTTTTTTTAATTTTCATGAGATTTTGTGTTGCATACAAAACTATTTATAATTTTTTTTTAGTTTTCTTTCGAATTGATAGAAATATAAAATGTGGTTCTGTTTCTCAGTCAAAGATATATATATATATATATATATATATATTTGAGAGGTAAGGATATAATTTATTAATAGAAGTAGAATATAAAAGTACAAGAAGAGATCATCACCACGAAGGTGATATCAAAATAGAACAAAAAAATCACAAGCCACACTAATAACATTACAATTACTCATTCCATATAGCATCCCACTCCCCATCCTCATAATTTTCTCAAACTGAAGCCCACTCAAAAAAGGACTTATAGATAGAGATCACCATCTCATCAATACTTCAGAACTTATCCTCAAATATCCTACTATTTCTTTCCTTCCACAATCCCCAACAAATCACCCCCGGTAAAGCACGCCATATGGATGTAGAAAGGCTCCTAAGACCACAAACCCACCAACCCATTATGAGCTCACTAAAGAGTCTTGGAAAAATCCATGAAATTTGGATATGAGAAAAGAAAAAGTTTCACACCATTTTTGCCATAGAACAATGAACGAAGAGATGACTAACTAATTTCGCCTCTTCCATGCACAAAATGCATCTATTAGCCAAATACCATCCTCTACTCTGAAGATGATTTAGAGTTAGAATTTTATCCAAGAAACTATTCCATATAAAGAAGGATACTCTTGAAGGAATATCCAAATTCCAAATACCTATATTGAATAGTAAGTAGAATTGCATTCTGCTTATTGAGTTGGTTTTGATGTTTCAATATATAATTCATAGTCTATTGCCGTTATGGATTTATGTAAATTTAGCAATAATTAAGATTGTTTTCTTAATTGATTTATCATTTAAAAAAATGAATTCGTACGTGATATTTCAAATGAATGTAGTAACCTGATGCGGACATGGAAGACCACGTGGGGCTCACATGCCTCTTGGTGGGATCCACACAAGAAGACACATGGAGGAACATCTTTGGGACACATGATGGAGTTTTTTAAAGTATTTTTTTGAATGTTTTACTGTTTTACTTAATAGTTTATGAGTTATTAGAGTCTAGGACGTGAGAGTTATTTTAATTTTTGTTTTTGGGTATTTTGTGATAAGACATTGTTGCCAAGGGTATTTTATTAATTTTAATGCATTAACAAGTTAAAGTGGGGCCTTCTTAGAGTGTTGGTCCAAATCCTCTAGAAGGGTTTGATTTTGACACTTGTTTTTAGTAGTTTTTAGTCTAGGAAAGTTCTTAGGTAGCAAGTAAGCTAGTAGTTTAGGAGTTCCTAATTTCGTTTCTTGCTATTTTCTTTAGTTTGTGAGCCTATATATAGGGCGGCTCATTTTCGTATTAGTATGATAGAATTAATAAATTTGTGGCTGGTTTCTTGCTCTCCATGAGTGGAACTCCTTCTCTCCTTCAAGTTTTGGTGCCTAAACTTGAACCTAAGGATAGTGAGGTCCAAGGGCTTGTGAGATAGGTGATTACCCACACACAAGTACTTCTATCTTCTTCTCCATCTATTTCTCCTTTTTCTTCTTCTTCTTCTTCTTCTTCTTCTTCTTCTTCTTCTCTCTTGTTCTTTATTGTTCTCCATTTTTTATGGTTTTTTGAATTACGTGTGTGCAACTTGAGTTTTTATATAATTTTATATATTTAGAAATCGTGGAATAACCCCAAATTTGGTATAAATACTCCTCATATACATTAGAACCACCCCGTCAAATTTCAAAATTTTCTAACACACAACCGGGGTTATTTTGATAATTTTGGGTTTCTATCAGAAAATTACAAAATTGCCCTTTTGGGTTTCTTCCTTCTCTTTTCTCCATTTTTTTCTTATTTCAATTCTTCTAAACCCCTCTAATCAAGCTTCTTCTATTTTCATTAAATCTTGATTACTTAAAGTGTGCTTAAAGTTCAATCATTGGTTCTTTAACCTTCTTATTGTTTCCGCTACATATCTCGGGTTTTATTAAGATTCTTCTTGGCTATTATTCTACGTCAACTTTGGTATCATCTCCATTATGCTGCATCATAACCTGTTAGCAACCAGTAACTGTGTGTGATCAGTGTATAATCTGTCTGATGTGTGTGTGACACGTGCATGACTTGTAGATTGTGTGACAAGTATGTGCTTGTGTGTGTGACCCGTATATAACTTGTGGGATATGTATGACCAGCATGTGTAAATGTGTAATCTCTATATAGTGTGTGACCAGCATGTGCATAGTGTGTGACCAGTATGCGCTTGTGTGTGTGACCTATATATTATGTGTAACCACTGTATGACCCGTATATAACTTGTGGGATATGTGTGACAAGTGTGTTCTGTGCGATGTGTGACAAGTGTATGACATATATGATGTGTGTACCTTATATGTTAAGTGTCATTAGAATGTGACTTATATGTTGTGTGTGATTTGTGACTTCAAGAATGATTTAGGGTGTGGTATGAATGTAACTTATGATTTTTATATGATTTATAGTATATAATTGATGATTTGGAATTATGATACATTATTGACTCATGTATCACTTGTCTTACTTGATTGTATCATGAGCACACGTGGGAAGAGGACATACTTTACAAACGTGGATGACCAAGGAACAATCCCTTAGATACATAAAACAATATTTTTTTATAAGTACCACTGTAATTAATTAGATTTAGTTTTATTTATTTTGTAATAATTATAGCATATGATTAGTACCCGTTTCCCTATTCTACCATTGCATTTATGTGATGACCCAAAGTACATATGAACACTCTTATTCAAATTTACGGCATCATGATTTGTTATATTGTGGAATTGAGTGAATAAAATTAAATGCATGTAATATGTGTTAAATTTAATTTAAGTGAATTGTACAATCATATAGCAATAGGTTAAGAATCATAAGATCCTTTTAGGCATGGTGCATGGTTGAATTCCTAGTTTAGATGAAATAATAAATAGAGATTGACTCTTAGTCTCTTGTTTATTATTTCATCTAAACCAAACGATGTTTACTACTATAGGGAATCACCACTTATGATGCGAGACGAGTGGGGTATAGCATAAACGATTATGGATCCATGATGTAGCACTAGAGAGAGATACCAAAAATTGATGTAGAATAACTCCTAGAGGCTCAAACAATTATGAGAATCAAAGTGCAGAAGCAAAATAATTCAATAATTGAATTTTAAAGCAATCAAGTAGCCAAAAACAATAGGGGAAATCAATAAATAGAATAGTAGATAGATGTTAGAATGAAAAGGAATAGAAAATAAGGAAAAAATACCCAGAAGGGTATTTCTGTAATTTTCGACAAAAAGTCCAAAAATTACCAAAATACCCCTCTGATGTATTAGAAAATTCTGAAATATTTAGGATAGTTTTTGACGTATTCAAGGGTTCTATGATTAAAATTTCATGAAATTCCGATAATTTTTTATAGATAAAATTAAAGAATTTCAGAAAATTTGAAGCTTTATTAATGTTCAAGAAGAAGAAAAGGAGAAATAGAAATAGCAAAAGAAAGTAGAAAGAAGATAAAATAGAAGAAGAGAAGAAAAAAAGATGGGATGTACTTTAAGGAAATCATCAACCAAGTCAAGCCTTACGCACCAAGGACTTAAATATTCTTCAAGCTTGAAGAAGAGAAGTAGTTTCACTCATGGAGAACAAGAAAACAACTAAAATTTTTATTCATTCAATCATACCCATGTACAAAAACATACAGCCCATATATCAGCTCACAAACTCATGAAAATAGCAAGAAACCAACTTAGAAACTCCTAAACTAATAGTTTACTTGCTTCCTAAGACTTTCCTAAAGTCAAAACTATTAAAAACTTCACTTTCTAAAAACAAAAAGTGTCAAAATCAAGCTCTTCTAGAGGATTTCGTCCAACACTCTTATAAGGCCCCACTTTGACTTCTTGACTCCCTAATATTACTAAAATATCATTGGCAATAATGTCTTATTACATATATACCCAAAAACAAAAATTAAAATGATTCTCATGTCTTAGACACTAATAACTCATAAACTATTAAGTAAAATAGTAAAATAACTCTAAAAGACTCCATCATATATCTCTACGTGTTCCTCCATGTGCCTTCTTGTGTGTCTTCATATATGGACCCCACCATGACCATGTGGGCCCCACGTATACCCTAATGTCCGCATCAATCCGGGTAATTAAATAATGAGAATATTTATGTATAAACAAATGTAATACCCCACTCATTGTATATCAAGTGGACTATTAGATTAGTTTTATATATAATTATATGATAAATTCAATTCAATTCTACACATGTGGATAATGCAACATTAAAGGCCTCTTTAAATAAGTAGGTAACCATTGACTTTAGGTGGGTAGTTCGGGGTGCCTAACACCTTCCTTGACTACAAGTGAACCCCTGGACCTTAAAGGAATCTTTGGGTTAGATCTAATATTGGAGTCACCAAAAAGATTAATAATGATTTAAATTTATACGATAAACATAATTTTATGATGTCAAACTGCATCTTTTTGTTGGTGGCGACTTCAATAATTAGAATAAGTCACAATGTATCTATGAGCAAATCATGACACTATGGGATGCAAATCCTGTGCATGCGGCATGTGCGGTGTCGCAAGGCGTTCACAATGTCAATACTGCCCTTCTTCGTGGAAATGTGGAAGATGAAGTCTACATGAGATTACCTCCTAGTTTTCAATTATCCATAGGCAAATGAAAAGTGTACCACCTAAAAAAGGCTCTCTATGGCCTCAAACAATCTCCTCGAATGTGGTTTGAGAAGTTTCAGGGTGCTATGCTCAAAAATGGCTATAAACAGTGTCAAGCAAATCATACACTCATTGAGAAACATTAATAAGGGAAGGTGACAGCCATTACTGTTTATGTTGATGCTATTGTGGTCACGGGTGATGATCATTGTGAGATCAACAACCTAAAAAGATTTTCTTAGCAAAAGTTTGAGATCAAAGATTTGTGCCTTCTAAGGTACTTCCTTGGAATTGAGGTTGCTAGATCCAATGATGATATAATTTTATCTTTTTTTTTAGAGGTAAAAATCAAATTTTATTGAAAAATGAGAAAAAAAGAAAATGCAACCATCTCACCAAGCCGGTGAAGAGGGAAGGCAAAACTACAACAGAAAAAAACAAAACAAAACAAAACAAAACAAAATCAGCAAAACAAAGGATTACAACTCCTCACACCAAAAAAGCTCTCACTCCCTTTCATCGAATCCTGTTTGAACAGAGATCCAATCGAACAAGAACCTATAAATAGAAAGGGACAATTCAACCTGATTCTTTTGTTTTCCCTTGAAAATCCTAACATTTCTTTCTTTCCACAAGCCCCAACATATCGCACCTGAAAGAGCTGACCAGATAACCAAGGGAAGATCCTCCAAATCAGAAATCCACCAACCTGAGACCAACTTGCAAAAGAGATTAGGGAAAGTCCAAAAAACCCGAAAATGAGAGAAAAAGAAAACCCAAATCGCATTTGTCATTGTGCAATGAATAAAGAGATGATTAATAGACTCCTCCTCCCTCAAGCAGAAGTAACACCTATTTGCCAAATTTCAGCCTCTACTTTGTAAATGACCTAGAGTGAGAATTTTATCCATAAACGCAGTCCAAAGGAAGAAAACAATTTTCAAAGGAATCCCAGGATTCCAAACGGTTTTATGAGGAAACTCAATGGCCCGATTCCGAACCATCTCTAGATACAAGGACTTGGAAGAAAATACTCCTTTCTCATACAAAACCCAAAGCCAATCATCCACCAAACTATTATTAACCCTTATACCATTAAGCACCCTGAGAAGACTACACAACTCATTCATTTCCCAATCATTAAGATTTCGCCTGAATCTAGGACTCCAACAATTCCTATCATAATCAAAAAACTCATTCACCATACCACGTGAATCCAAAGCCAACCCAAATAAAACACTAAAAGCATCCTTCAAAGGAACATCCCTCACCCACCTATCCTCCCAAAACCTAATCTCCCCACCAGACCCCACCTTGAGACAAATGTGATTCCAAAACATATCCCTTAACGCACTAATAGACTTCCACACCCCACATCCATATCTAACCCACACCACATAGGACTCCCAACTAGATTTTTCCCCAAATCTAGCCGCCACCACCTTGCGCAAAAGCTCTCATTCTTAGACCCAAATTTCCAAATCCATTTAGCCAAAAGAACCCTGTTATGATTCTTAATAGACCTCACCCCAAGACCACCACAATCCATCGGGCGACACAGAATTCCAATCCAAGAAGGATGGTATATTTTTATCTCAACGCAAATATATATTAGATCTCCTTCAAGACTTTCGGATGTTAGGGTGTAGACCTTGTGACACTCCCATTGAATCTAATCACCATTTACACACAAATGAGGGCAACCGACTCCTTGATAATGAACGTTATTTGAGGCTCTTGAGGAAGCTTATCTATTTGACTCAAACTAGACCAAATATCTCTTATGAAGTTAGAGTGGTTAGTTAATTTATGCATGCTCCCACCACCAAGCACCTTAAGGTAGCCAAAGTTCCAAATTTCAATTTTAATTAATATTTAGTCCGAGAACATTATGAAAATTTTGGAGAAATTTCGATGTTTCATTTGAAAATATTGGAAAATTTATGGAAATTAGGAAAAGCATGATTACACGCCCATAAATTTTATAATTTTTACAAAGTTTGAAAATTTTAAATTATTTCAAATTTCTTATGTAATTTTATACAATTTAAACATATTTATTTAATGTTATCTAATTAAATATTGCAAAAGTATTAATGTTATTATTTTATCACTTTATAACAATTTTATTAATGTTATAATGTATCACTTAATTAATTAATACAACAACATACATATTTTATTATATTAAATATTAATTAGTAGTATAATGATGGTGTATCACGATTGATACGCATCACACATCTAAGCGTACATAGATTATCTCATAAGGGTATTTCAGTAAGTCCAATGAAAATCCAATGGAAATAAAAGAGGGATAACCTTACATTCACAAGCTGAAATCGTCTACTACAACTTGTTGGCATCATCTACAGTGCGACATATACCCCTCAAAAAGTGGAAATCACCCACCAAGAAGTGAAAGTGATCCATCAAATTTGTTTTTCACTATTAGGGGTACATGTCGCACTGCAAACGATGCCAGACTTTACCTCACGTCAAACTGTAGTTGGCAATTTCATCTCTTCACGAATGACTGAGAGATATAAGGGGGAAAAAAAGCCCTTTACGGCTCTACAAAGTTGAACTAAGAGGGGAAACCAAGAGTAAGAGAAAGAAGGGAGAGAGAAAGAAAGAGAGACTTGAGCGAGAAGGACTCGGAGTTGGCAACGGCTAATCTTCTTCGTTTGAGTTTACCCCACTTCAAACATCAATAGACAATTTCATCTCTTCATGATTGACCGAGAGACATAAGGGGGAAAAAAGCCTCTAGAGCTTTCTGAAGTCAAATCGAGAGGGGAAACCTAGAGTAAGAGGGGGGGAGAGGAAGAAAGAGAGACTCAGAGTAAGGAACGGCTAATTGGCAGGAAAAAAAAAAGGTACTTCTTTGTCTTTATTTTTTTTCTATTTCATTGACAATGGATTATTTTTTTTTCTTTTAACCAGCAAAGATAGATGATATTTTGCAAAATATCGCTATTTTAGCTAAATTTTGACAAATCGATGAAATACAACCAAAAAAATGGATTCCCTCCATTTTTATTTCGCCTCCCAATTTTTTTTCAAAATTTCAGCGATATTTTCAAAATGTCGTCAAAATTTTGAACCATGGAGGAAGCATACCGTATCGTTTGTTACTTAAAGAGGAGCCCAGGACAAGGACTTTTGTATGGTAGAAGGCATGATCTTCAAGTAGAGGCCTTCATTGATGCAGATTGGGCAAGATCCATGACTAATCGAAGGTCCACCTCAAGTTACTGTACATTTATGGGATTTAATCTTATTTCTTGGCATAGTAAGAAGCAGTTAGTTGTAACTCGGTTAAATGTAGAGGTAGAATTTTGAGTTGTGGCTCATGGGATTTGTGAGATGTTGTAGATACACGACTTTCTTAGAGAGTTGGAATTCAACTCTCTCGACTCTATGTGTTTATACTGTGATAGTAAAGCCATGATTAGCATTGCTCATGATCCCGTCAGCATGACAAAATGGAACACAATGTGATGAGGACATCGGGTCCAAGCGTGCCTTCTAGACTTACCAGAGATGTCGTAGGAGAGTTGGACATCTGCTATGGCTCTAGTAGAGGTCTATATGATGCTCAAATCCTTTTCAGCTTTGTTTAAGAATTATTTTATTAGTAGGAGAGTGTTTTTATTTTACTAGACATTATTCATGTCTCTTGTAGGGGGGCACATTTATGTGAGAGTACTTTAGTCATTATTTGTTTAATATGGATTTTTATGTTTTTTTTATATTGGGGAGGGTAATTTTGATATATGTTAGAGGTGTTTAGGGGTATTTCAGTCCATTGGACTTATTTTGTATCTAGACCTAGCCGTGGGAGTCTATTTATAGACCCTACAACTTGGCCTCCTTATGCTATGAAATAAACAAGTTTTTTGAAATCAGGTTTCTTCATCTTCTTCCTTGGACGTGAAGAGTAGGAGTTCAAAACCCTGAAATGGGACTTGGTTTCCACCAAGTTTAACACTGTTGGTGGAGGCCAGCCCCTTTCCTTTGGGTTAAAAGGATCCCTACTCCCATCTTTTTCCCCATTCTAACAAATTTTTATTATACTTGCAAGAAATTTCACCAACTTCCACAAATCTCATCACCACACCTCCATCTTCAAAGTTTTGTTCAAGGCAACACTTCTAGGGTGTTCTACAGGGCTGGGCAACATACCTGGAAGCAGCCAACTGAAGAACACTTCAGTCACAAGAGAACCACAGCAGGTTCTCCCAGGTCCAGGTGTGAAAGGGGGTTGCTGACCAGTTTTAGAAGTTTGAACACCAGCTGCAACAGACCAAGGATCGAAGTGATTTGGAGCATCAATAAAGTGTATAACACCTGGACGACCACATTAGGGGTGATAGGCAGCAGCAAACATCATTCAAAAATAGAAATCGCATAGGATTTCTCAAGGGCTGGCGGTACCTAGTATCTTTTGGACAGATTTTTGGGATGTGTCGAATCCCATGTTTTGGCTTGGATTGACTTGGGGTTTTGGAAGGAATCACATTAGGAGACATCAAGGCAGGCTACTACACCTGATTCAGGTTTTAATTCTCTCTTGTTTGCTCTCTTCGAATCCTTGTTTTAGAGTAGTTTTTGTAGTTGTTGTGGCTTGGGCTGTGGACTGTTGTGCTAATTTCTCTGGGTGTTTCTAAACACCACAGCATAACCTCAGCCCATTAACTTCCCTACAAAAATCCCCTTGTTTTGATGTTCTAAACCCCATTAATTGTTCTACTTTAAGTTTTCTGTTCACATGGTGCTTGATAAAATTCCCTAATGATATGTTTGCTGGAGTTTGATATTTGGACAGCTCAAACACACTCCCAAACCCCTTCAATCCCATCTAGTAATTCATTAAAGTGCCTAGGGCTAATCCCCTTCACCTACTTACTGTTTTCCCTCATTATTAGCATCATTTGAGCACTTTATTGTACACTTTACACAGTCAGAATTTTTTGGACAGCAAGCATTCACATTCCATATCTCTAAATTAGTTAGGTATTTTAACATGTCAATTAGGTTTCATTATTGTGCTTTACTTCATTTTCCTTAATTTCTTTAATGCATGCCTATTTTAGCTAAAGAACCACCTAGTTTTCTTGTGTTTGGTGTAAGTAGGAATCTAGGTTATAGCACTTTATTACTTATGTGATTTTATGTCTTATCTCCTATTGCACACACTCACAAACCTACATGCATATATTGAGGTCGATATACACACATCAAAGAGATGTTGCAAACCAAGCAAATTTGTATTTCCTTTGTGAATACTGAAGCTCAATTAGCCGATGTGTTCACCAAGTGGTTGTGTAATATTAGTTATAGTATGATTATTCGCAAGCTTAGTATGCAAAACATTTATATACCAGCTTGAGGGGGAGTGTTGGTGTATATGGGGCTGTATTTGGGTATAATATTTAAGAATACTTAGGTATATTGTACATGAGTGGTATACTTGTAAATACCCAAGGTAATGCCTCTAGCATTCCCTAATAATATATCATACCTATGAGAGAGGTAATTACTCTCTCCATATGATTCCCTCTTTCCTCCTCCACAAACCCTAGACATCTAGCATCGAAACTATAGAAATCTACTCTGGGGGTGCTATCAACAGATTCTCGAGATCTTGGGTCATGCCTGGTAGCTTTCAAATGCTGATTGCTGAATGGAACAGCCTAGGCAGAGGAGGATTGTTTGAAAGAGGGCTTACTTATTCTTTGGAGAAGTATGCCACCGATTGTCTGCTGGGGTTTAAGGATGGAATAAACCAACCGTATCTTTGAGGATGTGTACTCCCGTACAGATAAGTTACTTGACAAGTTCTCTCTTCTCTTTTCTTGGATTGGTCATATTCCTTTGTTTAAGGGCATTAAATTCCATGAATGGTTTTTTGGGTGGAACTCTTTGATCCTTATGTGGTTGGATGGTTTTTAGTGTTTTGGTGAACCACTGGGGATTGTATCACTCATTCATTTCCTTTTTGAATAAAATTTCTTATCTTTATCTATCAAAATATATATTTTCTGAATAAAACAAAAGTGCATTCTTCAAATACACATAAAATAGTGTTTTTGGAGCTTGGTAGTGAAGAAGAAAAATTGACGAGCATTTCTAAGTTTAGTATGAAAGATCTAGTACCTCTTCAATTTTGAGCTAAAGGCTTTGAAGCCTTCACTAGCACACCAAATTTCTTGATGGAGAAGTTGTCTAGGAGTCTCCTTCATAAGATCCAAAAGAACTTTTCGCTTGACTTCATGGGGCCAGTCTCTTCGTGAGATTACTCTTCGTATGCCCTTCTCTTTGAGTGCCGGTATGATTTTTCCATAGAACATATCACTTGGCCGGGGAACAGGTGGAGGAACTGTATTATTTGTACTGCCAGCACCCATTGCTGAGAGCTGTGCTAGCTGGGTACGGTTCTGCCAAGACTTGAAGACACTATATATGCTTATTACATTGTCTACCCATTGGATCAGACCAGCCCGACCGCTGATTGGTGTCACAGAATAATAACGAATAGTAAGAGAACGACTGCGAGTATCAGGGGATGAATGCAGAAAACCATTAATAGCTTGCAACAGTTGCATAATTCTGGCATCAAGACGCAGATCCTCTCGCCCTTTCAAAAGATATGTATACTTGTGACCATCAGAACCCAGTATAACAAGTTTCTTAGGTTTAGTCTTAGTTGATAAGATAATCACTTGTTCTGAGAAAGAAGCAACCGTGACAATGCTCTGGAGATCGGTTGTCGAACCTCCGTTAGACTCAGTAATCGTGGTTTGCTTCTCAAGACCAGGCATTGGAACCTCAGAAGATGATAACAGAGCCAGCTGTGGTGCAACATCACCCAAAGAAATTGATGACTTCCTCTGATGTGTTGCTAAAGATGCTGCAATTGCAGCAAATGGTCGCCACACATCCCCAAGTGCAGAAGTAGATAATGGGGGAGTCTTAAAGGTTAAAATGGCAGATTTCAGTTGTTCTCCATACTCCTTATGGAACCAAATCTCATGAGGGGTTTCAGGTTTCCGAGAAGTTGAAGCCAGACGGCGCTCCAAGGCCACAACAATGGGAGCCATCATGGCTGAGTATTTTGCAGCATTTATCTTATTCTTCTCGCTATGACTAAGAGTGACATTCTCTGAAATCCGTGAAGCTTCCTCTTTAAGCATATTTATGCGTCTTATCACATCTGAGTTCAGAAAGAATTCAATTCAATTCAATATCCATAGACAAAGGAAGTTTAAAAAATTATTGAGCAAAAAGTAATCAAAATAAGTTATGGTCACAAGTATCTCTGAGAATTTGAAAACTTCAAGAGAATATGACAAATGTGTTGCAAGATGTGATGCTTATAAAGATGGAAATAGAATAAAATCTGAATTTCTAACAAAGGTGTGGCTAGTTTTCTTGGAGAATGTAATCAAGATGTGTTCTCTCGGTCCTCAGTAAGATTATGTGGCGTTGTCTCCCGCGGGTGATTTGTTGGGTTTCGTGGTTGGAGAGAAATTCTAGAATCATTGAAGAGCAGGCCCTGCAGCCTTGTAAGTTGTGGATGAGGTCCCTGTCTCTTCTTGCTAGTTAGGTCACGTGTGTCCCAGCTTTTTGTAATGTCAAATACCATCATTGGGTGTTTGATTGGGAGTCTCTTGTGTATGGGTAGGGGGTGGGGTGGGGTGGGGTGGGGCATGCCAAGGGCGCACTTCTCATGCTTCTTTTGGTGTTGTTTGTGTCTCAGCTTGCTTTTCTTGAATAAATAAACCTCTTTATCGATCAAAAAAAATTCTAACATTTACAAAATAGATCATTTAGACAAACTTTTTTTTTCAATAATTAATGAAAGTTTTATTGGAAAGAAAAAAAGAAGGAAAAGGATACAATGTAATGATACAACAATATAGATAGGCTGACAATTTAAACTGGAGGGTAAGAACCGATGTATATTGATGGCTGCCCAACACCCCAGTTTGCTAATTCATCAACTAAAAAGTTTTGATCCCGTAGTACATGAGAAAAGGAACATCATTTAGACAAACTTTTGAAGATGTGGTTTTTCCATTTCTTAGGATGTATGCATGCATTGGCTCTCTATTTCAAGGTTGGGCATTTGTATTGAAAGAACTTCAGAAGTTGAACAAATCAGCATATTGAAATGATTAGATATCTCTGTAGGTGACTACTTGTCCCATCTTTTAGTAACTAATTATTTAATTAATACATTATTATTATAAAAAATGATTAGATATCTCTTCTCTATGGATATTTTTGTAGCATTGTACTTCTTGTACTTTTTTTTTGTTTCTTTTGCATTATGGGAAATGCATTTCCCCCACTTTACACAATTTTGGGTCCTCGTGGTAAGTGTTTTTGGACTAGGATTCTGCAGGGAGTGTGTTGGGACATTTGGAAGGAAAGGAATAGAAGAATTTTCGAGGGGTTGTCTCCGCTTGACGTTGCTGAGTCAATAAGCTTCGAGGTGGCTGCATGGGCAGTGGTTTCCAAGGAATTCATCGGGTTTTCCTAAAATGATCTTATTAGAGATTGGCCTTCTAGTTTGATCTCTTCTTATCTTTAAAGTAAAGTGAAATCTTTGATTTTCCTTGTTTTATCTCTTTATTTTTTTTCTGCTGCTTTTTTCTAATAAAATTCGTTATTCATAACATAATAATAAATAAATAAAAACTTCATACACAACCATGAGCTGCACATTCTTATGAGATAGTAGTGAAAACAATTGCCTAATGTCAACAAAACAAGGCTACCTGTGTGAAGCTCTTGAAGCGTACTAAGCCATAGTTCCTCCCAAAGAACAGTTACATTTCCTAGCTCATTTATCATGAGTTGAACATCTTGAATTAATTTTGGGTAAAGCTTACTCTGCAATTAACAACAACAAAAATTATAATCTTCTCATATTTCAATGAGCAAGCATATTATAATTCAAAAAGAATAATGATGAAAGATAATCAAACACCATGAAGCCAAAATCTAATATCATCCTCATGATGAGCATACTGAAACAAAGAGAGAGAGAGGATTAGTGAATAATGTGATCTACAGGCATAGAAAGGTAGACTCGAGAGCAACAAATGTCTGGACCAAAGCTTGACAAAATCGCCAACACGGTTGCTCGGGTGGCTGCGACGTCTGTCTTCCCTAGGGAAGACCCAGGGTCAAATCCCTGGAGAGGGGGGTGAGCAGTGCATAGTGGTGTTGCCTGCTCGGGTTCTCACTGGCTCAGGCCGGTCCCACTTTGTGCAGTTGTCATGATGTAGGCCCATTTTGTTTCGATAATTAACGAAAGATTTATGGAAAAAGAGGAAAAAGATACAGCATAATGATACAACAACATAGAGAGACCGACAACTTAAACTGGAGGGCAAGAACCGATGTACATTGAAGACTGCCCAAGTGCCCAACACCCCAGTTTGCTAATTTATCAGCTAAAGAATTTTGTTCCCGGAGGACATGAGAAAATGAGCATCTTAACTCTAAAGAGAGCTCTCTGATGTAGGCCCATGTGGCCATACCAAAAAAAAAGCTTGACAGAATTTAATTCTCTGGTTTGCTTCATCTATCCTGACAAAAGGACATAATCATCATAGAAAGGTTTCATTAATACAAGAATGTTTCTCATGTTGCCAATAGTGCAACTTCCCAGACCACATTGTTCTGGTTGTTTCCCAATCACTGTACACTGGATGAATGCCAACAACTCCTCCCAAGATTGGAGATTCATGTATGCATTGGCTTGTCACAGATCAATTGAATCTCCTTTGAATGGTTTAAAAAGATTTTGATTGATAAAAAAAAGATGTACACAAGAAGAGGAATAGGAGGCCCCAAATAAAACGGAACCACAAGGAAAGATGACAAAACAGCAACATACAAAACACAACAAAGAAAACACTAACTACCAGAAAAGACAACCATTTTTTTTGTTTTTATATTCTAGATAAGTAAAAGAAAAGTAAAATAAGCAATAATCTGATAAAAGGACTCTAATTAACAAAACACAATGGACATGAAACCCTTCACCCCGAACACCAATATAATGACTTGTGGCAGCCACAATCCAGCAGAGGCAAAAATACAATTTAACCAAAATTCAAGATACCCCTAGACCAAAAAGGCTTCACCAGACACTCCTCTCTCAGTTCTTAAATTTCAAGTCGTTCTTCTTTCCCTTTCTATCCATTTTACATCTAAGGTTTGGTGCTTTAGAAAATGGTCCGATTGGGCCCATTTCTGGAGCACAATCAAATAACTTTTGAAGACAAATACAAGCCCTTGCAATAGATTTGTGCGGATATAGGCTCTATTATCCTTGATGAGGCCTTCATTTTGAAAGAATTGTGTAAAGTTTGGGAGTAATTGGGCAACTCTTATTTGTGGAGATGACTAATATATTAACCACCCTTTTGTATATTTATGTATTTCACCTTTTGGAAAGTGGGGAATGCTTTCCCTCTTTTAAAGGTTTTCTTTTCTTTCTTCCTCTTTAAAAAAAAATTGTTAAAGAGAGGAAGGATCCACAAGTAATAAAAAGTATGCTTTCCATGAAAAAAAACTTCATACCGGTGAATTAGAATTCCAATAAGAAATACAATTAGAACCAAACTCCCTCCTATCCAAGTCTCTAAATTCCTTCATAATGGAAGCCCAAGCAAACATAAGAGAACAAATATCGGCATAAAATTCTTTATAAAGGCCATAGCGTTGCATAAAAAAGCCTCCAATTCCACTCTTTCCATAGTCCATGAAGCAAGGCAAAAGGAACCATTTACAAAAGAATTTTTCCACAAGCTCCAATATCAATACAGTTTTTTCACAATAAATACTATCTACTTTATTACTAACTTAAAAAATAAAATAAAATTGTCCGTCACACCCCATACAATTTCAATGGATTTAGAACCTCCCTGGATTTCTGATCTGGCTACACTTCATAAGAACAAAATACTGTGTTCCATATACTACAGACACAGGACTCCTCAGTCCTCACTCTACAAAATGTTAACTTTTGCATTTAAACCCCTTTCCCTAATCACAGTTTTTCTAAAAACTAACAATTTTTTGTAACTTTATATCTAGTGTTTCCTAAAGGTTCTTTACCAATGTACAACAACTTGACTAGTTACACCTTCTTTGGCCAATGAGTGAATATGCACTTTTCTTGACATTTTTACGAGTACCTATACTCACCGTTATTTCATGCTATGACACTTAACTACATATACCTCACCCCTCTTTACCTATCCCACCAAAAATTGTAAGAATTCACTGTCATCCCAGGAAAGACTTTGAGCCCACAATGTACCCTGATATGGGTCTCTGTGAACATAGCAGGCCAAAAAATAATTAATGGTGCTAATCTAAGTTCTCTCACTGCAGTCTAAACTATTTTATAAAAAGTATATATAAAACAATACAACTCAACAAGTCAAGTCAACTAAGCCTGTTCCAGCTATATGGGGGATCTGCCAGAAAAAACCCTATCCCGCTTACCACTTTATCTAGGGCCATATCTTCTGCTAAATTATAAGTCATCAAAACATTTCTCACTACCTTAACCAATGTCCTGGCCTTTCCTCATCCTCCTAGGAGGGGGAGAAATGCAAAAACTGTATTACAATTAATTAGGCCACAGGCAGCAATGAAGCACAGTATGAGTAGCCAGCGGTGACTGGGGCCCCACCATTAAGTAAGCTCCAAATCCTCTCAAATAAACAGCAAAAATAGATGCAAATCATACTTCAGCATCAAATCAAAATGAAACAAATATAGAACAAACATAAGTGCAAGGTTAAAACTATGAAATGTGAAACATTTACAATGAAAGCAGTAAAAAACTCTCTTTTTTCTCAATATTGTTTTTTTAATAAAGAAGTAAAAGATATTGAACATGTGAACAAATCTAAAATCCAAAACAATAATATGCTCACCTTCTACCCCAGATGACAAGCACAAAAGACACTATAATTTTGAAGTATGTTAAAAGCACACTACCAATGTTGAATAAATTAATGAAAGATGGTTACCAAACAACCCAGTATGTGCTGAAGCTCTTCTGAAGGTTCCCCCTCATAAGCATTTATATCAACTAACGTAGGGTACACTATGGACCAAGGAGATAGCTTGGCCAGCAACATCAGCAAGCCCTCCAGCTGCTTTCGGACCACTTGCTCAGGATGAGAACTTAACCGAGCAAAGAGCTGGGGTGTTATTTCCTATAAAATAAAATAAAAAAATAGTCACACCATTATGAAGCTATTTTTCGTATTTAAACACTCTATTAGACTGTTATGTCTAAAACACAAACTCACCTGCCACGGCAATAAAGGAACTGTTGAAAGACCAGGTTCGAGAGTATCCCTTAATTCCACTCCATAGTTGAGAAGAATTTGTAGGACAAATAATGTAGCCCTGAGAGTGTAGCTTTCAGTCCTTTGCTTCACAGAATCAAGATTTGATCCAGATAAGTGACCTTCCCAAAGCTTGGAGGATGAATGTAAAAGGTATTGCATAAAACCATGAGCTGCATTTCCAAAGAGAGAAACCCTTCTCCGCCTCAGAGACCACCAAACATCAACTAATTCATTAATTGAGGATAAAATGTCGGCCTTCTGTAGGCCAGCATCCACACGGATGAAAAACATCTGCAACTGAGATGTTAGAGTAGCAGAAAGGCACTCTCCATCAGAGTTTTCAACCGCAGGCGCTCCAGCTGCAGTTTCAATTATCTTTACTGCTTGCTGTGCAAAAGCCTTCACAGGGTTCTCATTTTTCAAATGTTCCCGAGAATCAGTCCAAAGAATCCATTCTCCACCTGCATCATTTGCACCTGTATTTTTCTGGAAGAGCTCTGTGACAATAGCTTCCACTCTCAGTACCTCTTCTTTGGTTAATCGGAACCTATCAGATTGAACTTCTGGAGCAAGAATGGGAGACAATGAGCACGACCAAAGAATAGTATCAAGTGGTGGAGAGAGGGAGTCTCTGGCTTGACTATAACACCAAGAAGCGTACGAAAGCCACGATTTACCCATGGTGGGACAGAGAAGAGAAGACAATTTTGTAGATGTACCCACAATTTCCTCAAGAATCAGACTGAAGCTTGGGTTGGAGTTTAAGTCCCCACGGCCATCAGTGGGCCCACCTCTGCTGAGAGAAGCATCAGATGGGTTGAAATCTGCATGAATCTTGAGAATGACATTTTCCAAATTCATATCTGAATTATTCTGTCTCAACCAATTTGAGAGTTTCAAGCACGCCTTGGCCTTCAGAGTGTTATCAACATTATCAGTTATCATAGTTGTTGGAGAAAGCATATAAGGGCGCACAAATGACCAAAGATTTGTAAAAGCGTCTTCAAGCTTGTTTTCAGCATGCATCAGCAGGATACCCTCAAACTGCAAATTTGCAACAAGAAAATCTTGATATGTTCCCTCAGCACAACTCAAAACATGATCATTAAGATACTGGCTAAAATGGTGTGCCATCATTAAATTCCCCTGTTTACGGGCTAAACGCATTAAATTCTGACAGAGCTGCAGAGTTACTCTGGAGTTTGGATAGACAGTACGATAGATACGGAAAACCTTTAACCACAGGTTACAATCTTGATGAACTCTATCCATGGGAGACTGCATGACTTGGTTATATGAACTTAAAATTAACTGATGTTGTTTGAGTTCATCTTGGCTGCTCTTAAGCTTGTAACCTTCTTCAAATGCAGAGATGCAGTGTAATTGGGTGGCGAATGCTGCTGCTTCAGTTAAGCCGTCTAGGGGAAGAATAGACAAGGGTTCCTCCAGCATTGACTTGGCCTTTTCTATTTCCTGTTGCACCTTCTCTACCTTTCCATCACTTTGAAAAAGCATTGCCTGCAAAAGCATCTGTTCGCTCCTCTGCAAAGCCAGTTTAGGATCAAGTGTAAGCTCATTACTACTTTTAGGAGTCAAATCAAGGTATGCCCATGCTGCCTGAACATCTCCCTCATCAAAGCGGGCCAAGGCATGAACTGCATTAATTTCATTGCCAGCAGTAGTTAGGGCACCAGAATAACTTTTCCCTGCATTTTTTGCACGAAGCGCCTGCAACTCTAATAGCCAGGATTCTAGAGACTTCCAATCAGAGAGAGCTGTGTAACTCTCGATGACACGTGCAATAGCAAATTGTACACCGTCAGAACCCATAGAACTAAGTGTCTCCTCACTCTGAAGCAGGTGAGTGAAGTGAGCAGCAGCCTTTTCATACTGGCCCTGTGCCTGATATACAAGTCCCGTGATCCATGAAAAAGGTCCCAAGATCCCACTGTGACTTGTGCTCTGGTTGTCCTCCACAAACAAGGAAGAGAATGTCATTGTAACCCATTTTTGTAGGCCAATCAAAGCCTCCGATTCATGACTCCTGCACAAAGCCAAGGCTGCATGCTGTACGACTCTCAAGACATCTCCTGCAAATCTACCTCTTAGATTATGGTGATTCTCAGATACCTGCACCCGAGATTTGTCCTTCAAAGTTGTGGCCACTAGATTCCTTAGGTCCTGCAAGCGCAAAGCACAATAATGAACTGTAGCAGCATGACATTGCAGTGCCAATCCAGCATTCATCATCGGCTCACACATGCGAGAAAACCACTCCTCACAAACCTTCTTGTTAGCCCGAAAGAACAAAGAACTCTGCCGGGTAGCATATGGTAAAACAGCAGATCCTTCATAGGCATTATATAAATTTTTCTTTAAGGCCTCAACGAAATCCAACAATAGCCTCATTGGTAACAAGTGAGTACTAGACAAACCTATATTCAAGTTGCCATCATTTTGCTCAGTGTCTAGCTGCAGCACATGTGCTGTGTCTAGAAGCATGCGCTCCAAGGCTGCAAATGTCTGGGTGGGCCCACCAAGGTTGGTCCGGAGGCGTACAGAGACACAGTATCTAGCTGCTTCATGTATGGACCACCAAGCAGCAGCCAGGTTATTTACTGAGCAAATTCTGTCGAGTATGTCTCCCTCTACTTTTATGTCCATCTGTAGGCCATTGGTTCCAAAGTCTCCAGTCTCTTCTAATTGACTTGAAACAAAGTCCTTTGTACCACGGCAGCTATAAAAGAGACGTTGGATCCAAGAAGAAAGGGGCACCTTCCATCTCTGTGAGATGTAACTCAAAATGGAAACTAGTTGCTGAGAGTGAAGTTGCCTGGGCAGCTGCTTGAGTGCAAATACTTGTTTCCAGTGCAAGTATGATCTATTTCCCAACCTAAGAACACCAGACCTATATGCGGTACTGTAATCAAACAGACCATGCGCATACATTGTAGCAGGCAAGACAAGGGAAAGTGCCATCACAAAAGCATTTTTAGTTGTAATATCAGGATCACCAAGTTTTTCAAGGACAACTTCTGTAATAGAGTACAAGTGGCCGGGATAAATAAGCCTTGCTTGCAGAAGACGTTCCAAGACAGATGCAACATGAAGTCTCACTTTTGGCTCCCTATCTGTTGCAGCATCCAAAACTGAGAAAATCAAATTACCACCAATAACAACATACCCATCTGCTTCACAAAAACAGTTGATAGAATCCAAATCTTCCTTAACAGTTAGAACAGCCTCACAAAAGCTACTAACCCATTCTAGGGCTTCTAGTTTAACAGAAAGAGGAGAAGAAACATGGAGAGCTTTAACAAGGAGGATAGTGTACTTCCTCAAATACTCACTAACCACAACTGAATGTACATTCCTAAATTTATTACAACCCAAAAGTTCTCGAACTGCAGTGTCAACAGGAGCTGTCTCAATAGAATTTTTTGTTATGGTGCACTTGCTTAAGAATTCAACTTCACTAAGTTTGCCCAATGCCCTCACAACATTGACTTGCAACTCCATGCACCTTTGAATAGGGAAGTCGAAAGGGTTCAATTTTTCCAAAATAAAAGATGTCAGCCTCACCGATCTCTCATTGTAGGAAGCAGCAATCTCCGGCTGGCCAAGCAGAGTTCCACCACCACCCAAGGAAACACAGCTTAACAAGACTTTCAAATCAAACTTAATCAAGGAAAATAACTCAAGTTTTGAATAGGGCTTACAATCTGTAGTGCTATTGATTGCATCTCCACGATCACAAATTTTTCCAACCATACCTATTAATAGCTCCAGCTCTTCAATCAAAGAGACCGTCGCCTGTCCAACAACTTCATTACTCCCATGCTGAAGCAAGAAAAGATAAGTGGCAGCAGAACTTCCTGTCACAAGGTGATTCGGATGCAAACGCAGCTGAGATATAGGCAAATCAAATTGCAGTATTTTCTGAACAGATGATGGTAGGAGGCCAAGCTTCTGTAGAGAGAGTAATTGGAGGTTTGTTTTTAGCACCCCATGAACCTGAAAGGTTGGAACCTTGCCAGATCCTACACGTTGGGTGGCACTGTCCTCTCTCAAGCTTTCAAACAAGATATCAATAGCAACTGGATAAAATGTGGAAAATCTTTCACTTAGAATTTCAGCCAGTAGAGTCAAGCACCTCCAGGATTCTCCAATCCATTTTGACCACCCAAATTTCCTGCCAACCATGGAGAGACATGCCAACAATTGAGGTAGCATCCTGGATAGTGGTTCACTGATTTGTTCTAGTAAATTCATTTCTAACATTCCAGAAGCTGTAGCCTGTAAAACTGTCGAAAAACAGGATAGCAACGCGAGTAATCTCCGAAATTGTTGAGGGGTTCCAGGACTTCCATCCTGAAGTAAAGCATCCATATCACCCAAGAACTTTGACAGCAGTCCCAGCGAAAACTGCAGATTACTCAACCAATGCTTCTGGAACTGCAAGAAATTATCCATTATAATGCATCTATCTGATTCCGAAAGGTCTGGCACCAGTGCCCATCCAAGAAGCAGGTCAACAAAGTCAACAAAATGAGGCTGGAAGCACCTAGCAAACTTTAATGAGATTAAAGTTAAGAAACCCAGCAATCGATGAAGAAGGTTCAAGGAGGTTCTCTCATCCTCAAGTAGTTCCTGCGATGCTTTGAGAATTGGCAGAACATATCGCTCAATTCCACCCACATCTCCAGTATTAAGGAACTCGCGTAGGCCTTCCAATGCCAATTCAGCCATCCCATCTCCAACACTGACATCCCTAAGCAGAGGCAAAGCCCAGCTAATGAACCTGTCCACCACACTGCCTGCTAAAACATGGCTTTGCCTTCCATTCGATGTTAGAGGGCTGGAACACACTACAGAACACAAAGCCCCGTAGGCAATAGCTGCTGACCGCCTCACTGAGTAGGACCTGAGACAAAAAATATTCAACGGTTACATAAAACCTGCTCTGATACCATCTTAAATAAAACAATTAACCATCTCTCATTAAATCCTAAGGTTATAGAAAAGGTTAGAGTTAATATACTTAGGCTGTGTTTGGCATCCACCTGTAATGAAATCATTTATTTTCAAATTCCCAAGGCATTTGTAGCCATAAGGTGATGGTTCGAAATGAACTCATTCAGATTTATACCTGAAATGAAGTCATCTTAGGTTTTTTTTTTTTTTTTTATAAAATGAAATGATATATGTTATCAGGTATAAATCTGAATGAGTTCGTTTTGAACCAGCACCTTATGGTTACAAATGCCTTGGGAATTTAAATTGAAATGATTACATTGCAGGTGGCTGCCAAACAGGCCCTTAATATATTTCAACAAACACAACATAACAAGCTGAATTTCAGAGATGAAGCAATGCACCTTTATTTATTTCTTATTTTATTTTATTTGGGGGACAGTTGTAGGCTTTTGTGGAACCAATATCGTACTAATATAAGGATCCTACAGCAATGATTTCAACTTCATGTGATTTGATAATTTCTACACTACTGGGTTAAATTAAAAGAAAGGGTTTCATAGGTCAAATTCAATTAACGGTTCTTCTAAATCCAACCGCTATCTTTAGTTACTACCCAATAAACTAAATTCAGAGAAAAAAGAAACACTAAACAGAGAGAATAGGGTGCCCCTTTTGTTAAACCCACGCCTGAATTCAATCTTATACAACGGAGAGATGCACTAATAAATCAAGAATAATCCGTGAATTCAACAACTTGTACTCTTCGTTGATTCAGGTAGTAGATATAAAAGAGGTCGATTCGATCGAAGAAACAGCAAATACGAAAAATAATAATAATAATAAAGAAAGAAATGAAGCAGAGGAATGGGCGGAGCTTACTTGTCCGAGAGTAGTTGAGAGAAACCCTGCGAGAGGAAAGAGGCGGAGTGAGCCACAAGCAACGAATTGGGAGGGTAAAGAATCGCGCAGTGAAGCGAATTCAGGGCGGCGAGTCGGGCGGAGTCATCTTCTTCGGAGGCGGAAGAAGAGGAATCGTCTTTGGGGAGGACAGCAGAGAGGAGAGCTGCTAACTGCTGCTGTTGGTGATGAAGACCTTGCATTTCTTTCTCCCTCGCTCCCTCTGCTTTGCATTTCTATTCCGTCACCCAGAACAAAATATGGAAAGTATTGAGAATTCCCCCGCCTCACACCGTTACACCAAACATTGGGAACATTAGAGGGGCACTCATATATATATATATATATTTTGGGGGGGGGGGCGGGGGGTGGGCGCACTCAGATGTAAATATGGTTTTACTAGCGCAAGAAACATTATTTACCGTGATTATCAGGAAAAAAAAAAAAAAAAAGGTACTTTATTTACCCAAAAAAATCCCAAGCAACAACGACAAAACTAACCCAAAATCAAATTTTCAAAGGCCAAAGGCCACCACTGGATATACATTGAAGAGAATATGTAACATTTGCTTTGATTTAGGCTTTATTCGCACCATGTTCCTGCTGATTGCCTCACCTTGTATGGGGCCCACACAAGCCGGGTGAACAGTGTCAACACGTGACTGCAGGCAAATGCCTCTGTTCGGTCCAAACCTGAGACCTTTTCTCTATTGAGGCGGTGCTGCTACAGACTCGTATCCTCTGCACCACCGCACCACCTTACGGTGTGCAGCAGTGAGCCACATACACAAGGAGGGATAAGGTTCTTACATTTTTTGCAGGCCTCACCCCCATTTGTGTCTGTGGTGCTCCATAAGGTGGAGCAGAGGATAGGCTCTTGTTGCGAGGAAATGCAAGGAACAATAAGACTTATTGATTTTCACATACGAAAGTACTAATAATTATGGTAAATGAGAGAACTATCTTTAAAATCAAAATTTCATTCAATGTTACTCAATAATAGTTCTCTATTACATTGTTTATCTGTAAATTATAAAGACCTCAAAAAATAAAATATAATAATATAAAGAAATTTAAAGAAATTCATTTGAATTTTTTTTAATGATGTGCAAAATATTTGAGCAAGATTTTATCCTTAATATTGGTTGAATTTAAAAATTATTTATAAAATAACAATTATATCCCTTAAAGTCTTATTTTCAATAAATTAAAAATCTTATTAATTAGGCATCTGTGTGAAAAATATGTCATCTAAAAGTAACATTGTGCAGAACTTTCTAAATAACAAATTTCCCTTTTTAACACATATAGCAATTCAAACATTTTAAAAAATATTTTATAACAAAACCAAAACACTTAACAAAAATAAAACATTTCCTACTAAAGCAAAAACCATATAGAACCCTATGTCTAGCTGTTATTCTTCCTTGATTTTCTTTAGAAAAAAATAATAATAACCTCTATAAAATCACAGATTGTAATGTTTCACGCTGCATTATTCTCCCCAGGTCGAAAACAATTCATCTTTGAATTCGATGTATCTTCGTCAAAACAATCAATACAATGCTCAACATTAAACACATCATATATTGAAAGTTGTATCGAAATTCTTTCGATCTTGAACTCTCACATTCCAGCTTTAGCTTCTGAACTTCCTTTACTACTTGTGTTACTAAAGTATTGCATCTTTTAAAGCATTCGATTCAAGATTGTTTTTTAGTGTATGAGACAAATCATGAATGACCTCAATGGCCAAATTAGATTGACTACTCATATCTCCATCTTCATAGATCAGCATCATTAAGTTGTGTATTATGTTGTCATTTTCATTCCAAGTCTAGGTGTGCAGGCCATGTACTCAAAATGTAATATAAATTGTAAAAGGATTATGAGTGTCTAGTATAAAGACCATCACCACGATAACGAAGATGTCCATGTGCCACAAGTCATGTGCAAATCATGAGAAAGATTCCGGAGACCGTCAAGAATTGCCAACACGTCAATTTAGAGCGTAAAAAGGTAAATATGGTATATGAGACTATGAGGTTGATGTGTGCTCAAGAAACCCTAAGACCAAGGCTGATCGAAGAAATCAAGTTGAATCCCTAGTTAGGGTCCATCTAAGATGCCCAAGTGCTCCCTAAAGACCTAAAAATCAAAATTCACAAATTTGGTTTTTCGAGCACCCCAAACACTCTCAATGGCGTAGCCCGAGCGCTCACAATGGGGTATCCCAAGCGCTCGATTGGTCAAGCGAGTGATCAGCTTGAGAAAATCCATAAATTTGTCTAAAAAAAAACAAGCTTGCGGGACTTGCAAGCACATAAGGTTTCCCCCAAACTCTTGCGCCTAGGTACCCCGAGCACTCAGGAGTTGTGGCAAGAACTTGCAACCTCCCAAGTCTCCAATGGTCAAATTTTCAACCATTGGTTCCGACCATTAGAAAGTGGGTCAAATAGAAGTCAGATAGACTTCTTTCTTACTAGGAGGATAGAAAAGTCAATATGTAAGGATTGTAAGGTTATTCCAGGGGAGAGTTTAACCACACAACATAGGCTAATGGTGTTAGATGTTC
>JAOXJP010000012.1:8186398-8207696 GCA_025762735.1 Platanus orientalis | reverse complement strand
AAATGGTTTTTTTTTTTTTTTTTTTTTAATCTAAATTAATCAAAATTTTTCAAAAAAAAAAAAAAAAACTAAATTTTAGAGGTTTTTAATGATCTGTGATGTGGGGGGGTTGTCTGTGAGATGCGGCACACGATACCTCCCTGTATCGCGTGGCTGAGCCTTATATGAAGCAAAAAAAATCAAAGTGGACAATTTATTGCGAGACGAAAGCATATCGCACGATATGCCTCGCGATAAATTGTTCAAAGCTCAATATTTCGCTGTATGATACCATTTCGTACCGCAGGGTTGCGAGTTCGATACGTCTTGCATGATACGGAGCGTATCATGCGAGATTTTGAACAGTGTTTTCTTCCCATTTTCTATCCTAAGCTCTTCTAGCTTCCTTTCCATCTTTCTATTCCTCAAATTTTAAAATTCTTGGCTACTGCGTGATTTAAAAGATTAATTATTGGTGGATCAAAGTGTGTTCTTGCTTCCATTATTAAATTGAAGATTCTTTGAGATACTTGATCATATTCTACATCAAATTTGAGCATCCCCTATGTTTTGTTGCATCACCTGTTCTTTCTTTTCTCGACCATCTCCTTAGGAAAGGAGATTATAATTCTCCCTCCACGATACTCAACTTGAGGGGTGGGAAGCTGAGGCTATTTGAGACCTTGAAGGATAGCATCCTTATATGGGTTTGTTGAGTGAGGGAGCACTGCTTCAGTTGCTCCCTGCTTTCGGTGGTCAATGGAAACCCCACCTCTATCCCCATGACTCGCTATGCTCGCCCTTCTTGATACCCAAGGGGGACCAGTGAAAAACTTTCAATTCCGGTAGTTAGTCATATATATATATATATATATAGCCGGAAATCTCAACTTCACCAGTGGTGGATCCTCACGTATTGACGCCTCTACTGTTATCTCCTAGCTATCTTATATTATAGTAGGCCATAAATGAAGACCTCCCCAAGGGCTTCTACCAAGGTTATGACTTTTCTCAATCTCAATAGTCTTTGAAACCCCTTCTGAGTCCTAAGTCCCAAGAGATGCCTAAGGCAGGCCATTTTTTGTGTGAGTGTGTATAAGTGAGCAAATTGTTGAGGTATATTAACTCGTGTCTCTCTTAATACCTTAATGTTTTGGGAGAGTTGGTTAGTTTATGAGAAGGTATTAGAGCCAAGCTAGGTCGCGAGTTCAAATCCCCGTGGAAGTAAAAGTATTCTCCCAGACGTAATATTGCACATGTGTGCAGGAGTTGTTGACTTGAACTTGGTTCCCCAAGTGTTCCTAGTAGAGAACAGTGTTCCTCCTAAGGGGGTATGTTGAAGTATATTAATTTTTGTATCTCTTAACACCCTAAGGTTTTGGGATAGTTGGTTAATTCACTGTTAACATGTTATCAAAGCCAAACCAGCTTGTGAGTTCGAATCCCAGTGGACTCGCGCCTAGCTCCCCAAGTGTATTCTTAGGAGAGAATAGTGTTCCTCCTGAGGGTGGTGTTGAAGTATATTAACTTGTCTCTCTTTATACCTTAAGGTTTTGGGAGAGTTGGTTAGCTTGCTGTTATAACACAAATCTCAGACATGAAGGCGCTAGTTATGAAGTTAAAATTATTTATTTAAGTGGTCATCCTATGTCCTTATGGGCTTGGTGCGACTGAGTTGCACCGGCTTTTGTAGTTTAGACTGTTTTCTTACAATATGAAAGGAAAATTTAATAAAACCTATCTGACTCATCTGCTTGTCTGGTTTTCACCTACTTGGTTTCAACTTGTTAGACCAAGAAATATATCGTGCATACTTGTGCATTCTGGTACTAAAAGCTGTTCTTTGTTATTAGCTTATTTGGTAGCACACTTTCTTTATGATTTGATACAATTAATGGTAATGCAACTGTTTACAATTTATACTATATATGAGCTGATTTTATATATATATATATATATATTTTAATATGAAGTGTAAATATTTGATCAGCCATCGGATTTATCACAAACTTTGTAGATGCCTGATGCTGTGGTTGACTATAACGTATCAAATGGAAAGTGGATTATTGTTCAACAACAAAATGTGCTACATGAAAGGACACAAACTTTGTATGGTAAAAGTTCTAGTAGCAACATTGAAAAATCACCAAGCTCCAAAAGTTTTGGTTTCATAAATGAAGTCAATTGTGAAGGTGATTGCTTGTGGAATGAGCTCTCTGAGTTCTATGCTTGTGAACATTATGATGTCTCTTCGCATGATGGATTAGCAGTTCCTCTGACAATTGTATACTCGGGCAAGAACAAGCTAGATGGTGGAAATCCTGGGTTACTTCATGGGCATGGAGCTTATGGTGAGCTTTTAGACAAACGGTGGCGTAGTGAGTTAAAGAGCCTTCTTGATCGTGGTTGGGTGATTGCATATGCTGATGTTAGGTTTGTTTGGCATCAATTGTTCTTTATTCATTTCCATTATTCTTGAGTCTATATGTAATAGATGCCCATTTCACATTAAGTAAACAATTCCATGATTCCATCACTACTTCATGTTTCGGTCACTGATATATCTTAGCTATCTTATTTTTCATATTCCTCATATTCAAAGATTGGGGCTTATTAATGTTGCTATTGAGTTGTTAGATCCTAATGGCTATGATTTGAATGGTCTTTTCTCAGAGGTGGAGGTGGTGGGGGCAAAAAATGGCATCATGATGGCCGACGCACAAAAAAACTTAATTCCATCAATGATTATATTTCTTGTGCTGAATTCCTAATTGAAAAGGAAATTGTGAAAGATAATAAGCTTGCTGGTTGGGGTTATAGTGCTGGAGGACTTCTGGTTGCTTCAGCTATTAATTCCCGTCCAGATTTGTTTCGTGCCGCAGTTTTGAAGGTACGCGAGTAATGTGTTATCTGGTACCTAGTTAGTTATTTTTTCCTTTTTCTTTATCATGGCTTTGTTAGTCTGCTTTTATCACCACTTGGCATTCATTTCTTAGATACAATAAAGCTTTGGAATATCTGATCATGTTCTTTTGACATTAAAAAAAAAAAAAAATTAAAGGGAGAAAGAAATCATTGCAATTTGGAAATCGTAGTATAGTAGAATTCTTTACCAAATCAAAATTTTCTGAATACTTAAAGCTTTCTTTAGTCTCTATTTTTTTTTCCTTTGTAGATAATTCTGTCTTTTGTTTCTGCTGCAGGTTCCCTTTTTAGATGCCACTAACACTCTTCTCTATCCCATATTACCACTTACACCTATTGACTATGAAGAGTTTGGCTATCCTGGAGACAGTGAAGATTTTCAGGCTATTCGGAGATACTCCCCCTATGATAATATTCAGAAGGATGTTCTTTACCCAGCTGTCTTGGTAACATCATCTTTTAACACTAGGTAATCTTTCCTAGATCTTAGGCAGATTTTAAACTATTATCTATGGTTTTATGTGATTACCTTTCTTGATTGTTGATGTTGTACCATCTGACTGGTAGTTTGGTAGTTTTGTGCGACAAGATATAGGGAAACTGAAAAGGACATAGTATCTGTCTCGTATCTATATTTTTGTGTGTACCATTATACTATTAATGTTGTGAGACTGGCCTTTGGACCCAAAGCAACAGTTTGAACGGTATTGGTTTGAAAGGCTGGTCAGATCAGTTGGTCTTGAAGATCATGATTCTGGTGTAAGTGAGGAAGGAGAAGCGTCAGTGTGTTCAGGTGGGAGAGTGTGGGTACTTAATACTTTTGGGGAAGGTGTGAAAGAAAAGGAAATATGCCTAACCAGAAGTCCAAGATGTCAAGAAGCAGGTTTCTTATGCTGGATATTACAAGCTCTAGTACCAAAGTGATGTAGGGCAGCCTAGTGGCTGTTATATCCTGCTGATATGGAGCGATTTCTGAGATAAGGTAACCCAGAATTTTATTAAGAAGAACTAGAACTCAAGAAAAGGGGGTTAAAAAAATCAGAATTTAGCAAAGAAATTTTAAATAAATTTTCAGATTAAAATAAGGATTCAATTAAAGATTAGAACCAGATAAAACAGAGGTTTAGGACCCTCTGCGATAGAGCACAAAAAGGATGCTTTAGAAACCCAGCCATGAGCTTTAATTTCTCTTGATTTCAGCAATTTTAAATTGTGCAGCAAAGGATAAGAAAGAAGTAGAAGGAAAGAATGACATGATAAGAAAAGGAGCAAGAAGAAGAATAAGAGATAGAAGAAGAGAGATGAGAGGAGAAGAAGATATTAGAGGAAGAAGAGGAGAAGAAGAAGATAGAAGGAGAGAGAGGAAGAAGAGGACTAGGAATGAACCCTAGTAGTCCACATGGCTGCACTATCGGAAAACTCAAGAAGCCTGCAAGGCTGCAACCTGATAATATAGGCTCACAAACTCAAGAAAATAGCAAGAAACAAAATTAGAAAGTTCTGAACTACTAGCGAACTGCTACCTAAGACTCTCCTCGACCTAAAACCTACTAAAACCTTGACTTTTTAACAACAAAAACTGCCAAAAAAAATTAAGGCCTTCTAAAATATTTCAACCAGCACTCAAGAGGGCCTCACTTTGTCTTGTTGATTCACTAAAATTACTAAATTACCCTTGTCATTATTTCCTTATTACAAAAATACCCTTGGACTAAAAAAACCCAAAACTATCCATGGCACTAACCTCTCAACTTATCCAAACAGAAGTTCATAGAAAGTTTGATAATATGGTGCGTGGAAGAAAAAAACTATGAAGGATATGAAAGAGAATTAAAAATGATTTCAGTTAATATCTGTGGTTTATTTTCATATCATAAATTATATATAAATAAAAATATATTTGACATTTATTATAAAACTCATGTAGAAAATCAAAAGTTGGTGTAACGCTTTAAAAAATTTGGGGATTACTTGTTTGGAGATAGGCTGATTAAGTTAACCCACATAACAAGGGCACTGGTACGGGGTTGGTGTCCCATGTGGACATAGGTGTCTGACACATCACTCGCTATGAAACTTGTATAGAGTTGCGTAAAAATAGCATAATCAGTGTTGGGACATGTGTTGACATGGTCTAAAATTTTGGAACACTGGTGTTGGTACTTGGATTTAACGTGCCATGGTAAGTGGCTGTGGAAATGTAGTAGAGGAGGTTGTAACAACTTATGGTGTTGGAGTTTTAAAAAGAAAGAATCTTAATGGGTGGCTTACAGTTTTTAGGAAAAATAAGATTGTGGGAGGATGAATGGAGTGATGTAGGCAAACTTTACTATATTTTTGCTTGCTTATATAGTAGGTTGGCTAAGGGGTCAATGGTGAATCACTATTTGAAAAGGTGAGTTCGCTGTCCAATTTGAAGGAATTTCGTCTGATAAGGAGATTGAGAAATGTAACTCTTCCCATATAAGCAAGGTTCAAGATTTTAATTTTGATGGATATTTGGAAAATTATGGAAATTTTGAAGGAATGTTCGAAATAATAGAAAATTTGTAAAAATATCTGAAAAAAGAAGAAAGTTTTCAATGAAACTTCAAAACTATTGTTATTCTAGAAAGTCATAACTTCTGATAAAAGGTACTTGATAAGGGAATCAAATTTTGTATTAATTGGAAAATAAATTGAGATTGTGTGTCAACAGTTTTTGCTCCAGAAACAATGTCTTCTGCATTGGTGGTCTCACTTTTTTCTCTCTTTTCTTGACTTTAAGCTATTGCTAATAAGTTTTCTTGATGATTTAAAAATATTGCCTTGAAGAAACTAGTGATGGGATGTGTACAATCTTTACGTTTGACCTTTCAGGTTTGGTGTTTGGGAAGCTGCAAAATGGGTTGCACGGGTCCGTGAATGTGCTTTTTATGACCCTCAACGTCCGATTCTACTTAATTTAACAGCAGATATAGTGGAGGATAATAGGTATATGCAGTGCAAGGAATCAGCACTTGAAACTGCGTTTCTTATTAAGATGGTAGATTCATAAGAGCTCATCCATAAAAAAAAAAAGGAAGAGAGATTCAATTCCATTTCACCCCCCATTATAATGAATCTGGTGATCTCTACGGATTCCGAAGGTGTACTGTGGAGGAGATGCATTTGTACAATTCTTCCATGTGGGGCACAATAATCAGACTTAAAGTATTTTAACAGTTCAGATGGGAGCAGAAGCTAATTGTTGGATAAATGGAACTCTTGTGAATACACTACTAACAGGGTGTTGTCCAGATAAGGATTCTGCATTTTGATTCAGATAGGAATGATCCGGGCTTTTAAATTCATTTAGCAAAAGCAGCCTATGGGACGAAGAGAGGAGCTTTAAATGGTTGAAGTGGGTGTTTTCTCTATTTAGTTCTTTTATTTTTCTTTATTTTAATATCGTGAGTTTGTTATCTGTACATATCAGCATAGCTTGTTGGCTATTTAAAAACGAAGTTTTGGCTGTTTATGTTGAAAGAGGGCCCCTAACTCTTTATTTTAGAAATCGTATCCTGGGGAATTATTTGGTTACAATTGAAGAAGCTATAGAGTTCTCTGTTTTCTTTTGTTATTCTTATCATAATGTTTCTTGATGTTGATGTAAAACAATCAAAATCTTGAGATGCTTTATTGGTCATTACTAAACCACTCTTAGGAAGGTTGTCTGCTTCTTTGGCCACGTACATCTTCAATCAGACCAAATATGTCAACGTTTCACCGTCACCAACCACCACTGGAAGTTTCCTTTAGAAGACAATCTCCAGCAAAAGTTGTCAAACAGTTTTCTTTGTCAAAGCACATCTCTGTTCACCCCTTGATGCAACCCGCATGCCAAAGTAGACAAGATTTGTGTATGTGATTCAGTCATCCATTTGAATGGTATAATGTAAAGGAATATCACCTTGATACCTTTGAAGACCTTACAAGCAAAATTAGTGATTACGTTTCGTTTTGTTTGAAATGCTTAGCTGGTCTCTAGGACTGTTGTGAACACCATGTGTTGACCACTGAATCAGGATCCAATACTTCTGAGGTGCACCATTAGTCTTTGAGGACTAACAGAGCATATAGGAGTTCTCTTTTGTCACCATCATCAGGTCATAAAAGAAGGGTAGAGTGCAAACCTAGGCCAAGCAACTTTTAGATAAAGGGGACCCACACAAGCTTTTCTGAGATGTGGCACATCCCAAAAACCAGAAAGTTGAATTCCATTATCTGCATGGCAAACAGAACTTAATGGGTATGGCCCATTAATTATTAGTATAAAAAGGGTAAAAAAAGAAGTGAAAGGTCCAATACTTGGAGCTGGGTCTATATATCTTTTTTCCTGTAGATAAAGTGTATTGAAATTTTTATTAACATCAAACCGCTGTTACATTTCTAAGCCCATTTCCTTAACTGCTTAAATACATCAATTATCTAAATTCTTAGATAGCTTTACGTTTCCATATTCTTCCACCTTACCTGGACAGATGGGTTTTACCCAACAGCCTATTAGTTTCTCTTTTGCTAGTCCAAGTCTGACAGATCCCACCCTTATTCTTCTTGAAAGTTCAATTAATTGTTTTTATTCTTCATAATCTTCTTCTTCTTGTTTAATTTCATTGAGTGAATGAAGCATCAGCACGCCTTAAAATTCAAATCTTGGAGACTTAGTATTATCTGGCGACTTATAAACTATTACACTAATATAGCATATAGCTGCTGATTTGATAGATTATAAATTTTATATAATACAATAGAAAGTGACTTCTTTTTTCTGCAGAATGTTCTCTTTTTGATGAAAGATTGGATTGAGACTTCTGAGATCAGCATCTACCATTTAGATCAATTATGCAAACCCATCCTTAAACCTGACTTCTGAATCAAGACAACATGACCAAAACAGGGCTGGAAGATTCTAAACGGGTGACTGCATCTATGGTGTAGGTTTTGAAACACCAGTGCAACCCCAGTAAATAGTAGAAAAGACTCTTCTTGTGTCAACTTTGGAGTTAGGCTGGCGGTTGAAACTTGAAAACTTAAACCACAGATGCAACTTCCTGTGGAATGACTCACGAAAAGTGAAATGATGTTGAGTCAATCATGTAAATACAACTTTCGATTGATCCAATCAGTTGGATGGCTCTCTACATGACTACATGTTCTTTCCCTTCCTCTTCTAAACAGTGCTCAAGTCATGTGAACACGTTTACTCTTTGTTTACAGGTGCTTGGCAACGCACTTGAAACCAGAGACTGAGCCCCCACAAGCATGTCTCAATCAGGATGACCTACCTTAGAAAATAAAACTCATTACCAGCTGATCAAGGGTAGAAGACTTATGTTCCAACTACTACAATCCAAAATAACTGATTGAATAAGAAATGCAATCTTTGAAACAACACGAGACCAAGAAGCCCAATTGTAAATTGCTTTCACGGAACATATAAAACCCAGAGTCAACAAAGATGTGAGAATAATATACCAAACAATAGAAGAAAAAAAGTGAGAACGGGTACAAGGGGAGAGAGGAGGAGCCCTCATCTTTCAGGCTACCTAGTCACCCACTTATACAATTGAAGAGAAAAATTCAACCTCTTAATGGAAAGAGATTATAACCCGTTATTGGAATTAAATTCGCCAAGAAACAGTAGAACCTAGAAGCCAAAAACAAAAACCCAGTCAATTTGTGAGAAGGGTTCCTTGGAAACACAATCACCATGCAGGAGAGAGTAGTTCAGCCATTTCAGAAACGATATTGTAAACCAAAATGATCTGATCTATTAAATCAAAATTGTTACTTTCTTGTCCCTATAAACAAAAACTATTTACAAGATCTTCTGGAATTTTTCTCTTTAGTTTTTAACGAATTGAAAGCATTCCTCCGGTTGGTTACCTTGCCCTTTCCACAAATCCATATTGTTAAAGCCATCAGCACCCCTCCGGTAAACCTTGCGCCCTGACCATAGTTTGGAGCTTGAAGCCTGTCCTATTGAACCTTGTGTTGACCCTGGTGCAACGCCTGAGGCTTGCTTATCTTACATCGTGTGCATAGAAGCCATGCAAGGGAATCACATAGTTCCAGGGGTACAGAGGGGGTCTCCATTACTTACCCCTAGTAGAACTGTCCTTGTTTTTCTTTGTCATCATATTTCATATACAATAGTCAAGTTACCAAACAGACTCCAATCAGAGTACATGGTCGTAAGCATTCTATCAATATCATAAAATCACACCCAGGTCATATGCAGAGAATACAGAAAGGGAACTACTAATAAAAATCTGATTGCAAAATAGTGGAACTAGTATTTTCCCCATTTCAAGTATGCTTTGAGTTCCAAATGACTCCCTGAGATGATACAAATTTCTAAAGAAAAACTCTACATGAACCCAGAAAGGAAAAATACATTCCGAAGAAGATAACAAACACAAGAATTAACAAATTCACCTGTACGCACAGCTAAACTCTCAAGGAAGATCAAAAGAAACCGTCTGTGCATCTGCACCCCCTGTGACTCCCCAAATGCTTCTATTGGACTTTTTTTTTTCCTTTTTCGAGGGGTGGGAGGGGAGGGGGGTTGGGGCAAAAGGAGTGGGTGAAGTCCATCTTCCTTCAAACTTGAAACAAAAAATCCATCCCGCTTGTGAATCTTATGTTTCAGAATCCTCTGGTACAGTGGGTAGTCCATCCCCTTCAACAAACGACGGATTAAGAAACTTAGCCACGAAAGCCCACATCTTATACACATCTTCAAAGTTAGTAAGAAAGCTGAGAGATGCTGTAACAACCTCAACTCGGAAAAATGCATTTCTACTGCAACGGCCATTCACAACTGGCTGGCACAAGGCAGTGTCATCTAGATCTAACGCCCTACGATTCTGTTTTGGGCTGTCTGCAACCCGTATATGACTAAGGAAGCCAATACCCAGATAAATACCATGTTTCTCCGCTAACTTCTGAATAATTTCCGGGTTAATTAGACCCCCATTACAGTTTCTCACATTGAAAGCTACAGCCGCACCCCTTTCATATTTGATCTTTGGGCCATAGATGTGGACAAGAAGCCTTCCTGTGCTCCCATCCGAACCAGGTAACCGAAGTTGCAGTAAGGAGGTCACAAGCCAATTAATCAGATACCGCAGTCTGAGGGTGGTTTTGTTGAGACCCAACATGTTAACATGGTCAAGATGCCGGCATATTATCTCTGGTTCTCTCCTGCCCCACTCTTGTCCTTCCTCGTCTTCTCCGTCACTCATGGACTCATCATCACCAAGGGTAGTCGCTGAAACTTCTCCAGGCTCTAAAGTATGGCTTAGACGTTCTTTACGGTTGTCCTCCAAGCTAAAGGATACCCTTCTGCCCATGCTCATCACTCCTTCATTCTCCTCCCCTCCAAAGAATCTACCACCAACAAATCTGTTACCTTCCCTCCTTCCCAGTAGCCTAAACTCGCCTTCTGTCTCTCTCCTTATAGCACTTTCTTTTGTCTCTTGGAATACTTCAGAGGTTGAGCCATTCACAAGGCTACCATGCTGCAAGCCAGAAATTGGATTTTTAAGTCCAGATCCAGGTACAGCAGAATACAACTTAGACCCATTCAGCATTGATTCTTCTCTGATATCAGTTTCTTCCTGAATCTCCCTGACACGCTGAAAATTTCTATCCTTTGCACCATTCCCCAAAGTTGGATCTGTTTCTGCAAACTGTTCGTCTTCGGGGATTTCCCTAACACGGTCCAGTTCCTGTGAGACTGATAATACAGCTGCATCAAAAGATAGGACGTGCTCTTCATGTGGTCTGAGATTTACCCGCCTGTCATCATAGATTGGGCTCCTAGATACCATTGATACCTGTCTGGGAGAGAGCCGTTTATGGTTTGTTCTCCCAGTAAACCATGGGGGTGGTAATGGAGAGCCCAATTTCGGTCTGTCCAACTGGCCAGAATTGTCAGATCTTAATGGGCTCTGACCCAAATCAATCCACAAAGAGTTGTCTGATAACTCATCTTCGCTGAAAACTGGGCTCTTCATGACCTCCCCAACTGACATGCTCTCGGCTTCTTCAAAGATTGTGCTTGCACCATCCCTGTCAGAACTGTTATCTTGATCTATCTCGGTCTCAAACACATCCCTTACTTGAGCAGAAGTGAAAGCACCCGAAAAAGCAGGCAATTGTGAACCTCGGCCAGTTTCAGGTGTCAATTCCTCATTACCTGCCATCTCTTCATCTTTGACTCCAGCCAATTCATCCAGGTCATCCCCGGAGTCACTCAGATACTGCGGATAAACAGGAACGATCCGCACCATTCCAGACCCAGTGCTCCCACTCTGGTTTTGCAGGCTTGCCATCACAGACTTCTTGATGAGGAGGCACCCAAACCCAGTTGGATCAGTCCCAAATACCCTGTAAAACGAAGTTATGATAAAATCAGGCCGGAAGAGCGACAACCCCAATGAATCCATGTCCTTGGGACCCAATGACCCAGCATCAAGCAAGACATGCCAATTGTTCTGCTGCGCCAGTGCCATCCACTGGTAAGAATACTTGGCTCCAGTGACCCTAGACTGAACAGGAAACACAAAAAGCCCGACAGCAGAATCCTTCTTCCTCCTCTTTCTGTTCGAGATCTGCTTTTTCAGCTCCATGGAGCAGAGTTTCAGGGTGGGCCATTTAAACCAAGCATTGTAAATCTTTGCACCTTTCTCTTTTGCACTCTGAGCCATCCAGTTCACAGACTGGCTCTCGTAATCAAACATGGTTAACAATTTCTTGTTCGTCTGGAAAGGGTATGATTCAGCTAGCAATTTAAAGGCAGACCCTCTACTGACAGTGAATACAAGGCCATACTCATTCTCAGGGATGTTCAAATAATCCATTATCCTAGTCTTTATATCGTGTTCTGCAGTGCCTTTCTCAGCACCTCCGTAGAAAGCATGGTTACCTAAGTTTGCAGTAATCTCAGACAAGCTAAAGGCACAAGACTCCCAATACTGAAGAGATTGCAGGTAAGAGAAGAGCCCGAAGCCACAGTAGTCAAGGCATACCTTAGCAACGAAGTCTGAGAGGTGCCCATACTCATCTGATCTCAGCTGGTCGATCTTCTCGGATGATTGGAAGTTTGGATACATGGTGAGGAACTTGGAAAAGGCTTCGTGAAGATCAGGGATGGAGTCTTCAGTGTCGAAGGTGCGTTCCGCAGCGAGGGAGGTGGCACGGAGGAACTCCCTCTGAGCATGGAGCCTGGCCAGAGATCTCGACCTCCCGAAGTTCCCATCTTGATTGGAGAAGGACTCAGAATCCACGTCTTGGGATTTAACGAGGGACCCATCTTCAGATGCCTCCTCAAGCGCCTCCCTAAGCTTGTTTTCCTGCAACTGCCGATGGATCGAGGGCTTCCCCTTGCCTTCCTCCTTTAAACCTGACCCATCTCTTCTTCTGCTCTTCCTCTCCAGAAACATGGTCGCACAGTGGGATATAGGCTTCCATAGTGAAAGATGCATGAATGCTCCTCTCACAGATCTATCTGGAAGAAAACCCAGAAATGAAAAGCAATCCAAGCTCGCCCAGAACCCAAGGCTCTAGCCCATCTAACAAACCCCCCCACAGAACAGATTCAGTTTCAAACCTTCGCTCCAACAGAAAGCAAATGGAATCTGAGCTTTCTCAAAATCAAACCCTTGCTTTAAAAAAACAAAACCCTAATTTAAAGAGTGAAAGCCGCAGAGATTCAGCGACATTCCAAACTTTAACTTTATCCAAAACATTTAAACACTCCGAAACAGAGATTCTTCCATTGACGCCCAAAACTTTGACAGGATCTCGTAGACTTCAGTCCAAAAGAAGGAAAAAAAGAAAAAAGAGAGTAAGCAGAGACCTGATTCCACTCCAATCTTTAACCTGATCAAACAAACCCTAATTTTAGCCTCTCCTTTAAGAGCCCAAAGCTAAGAATTTAAGAAAAATATAACACCCCACATCAAGAACCCAGAAAATGAGGACAATAGATATCCTCACAGTAAACTCCACGTTTCAATCCCATCAAAGACGGAGACTCCACATTTTCAGACATCCCCAACATAAGCCACTCAGGAGATCAGAAACCAGGTAAGAATCTAACACTCCAAGAACGAAAAAGATAAAAGAAACCAGACCCAAAACCAAACCCAAGATATCCCAGATCCAGACAAAAAAAATCCCCAGGGAATTCTAACCCTTAAAAACTCTCACTGTGGATGTGGGAAACTTGTGGCAAAACAAAAGAAAGCCAAAATTCCCATAAAAAACCCTGGAACTGGAAAAGAAGGAAGCAACAGTTAAAAGAGCTGTAAACGCCTCCCGGCTCAGTATCCTTCCTTTCTCTCACTAGTTTCTCTATTTCTCTCTGCAACAATATTAAATGCAAACACTTTTTACCATCAACTTCTCATTACATTTATGATCAATCCAAACCTGTCTGCATTGATTGCCCCCTGCTCTTCCCTCTTCGTTACTTCCAATTTTACCCAACAGTAAGATAAGAAACGGAAGGGGGAAAAAGAACTAAAGAAAACAACCCCATCCATTGACTTCACAACACTGAAATACTCAATCAAATAAGGTTATTTAAATTTATTATCGGTTTTTTTTTTCTTCTCTTCACATCACTGCAATAAGAAATGATTTAAAAAGTTTCTGTTCAATGTTTGTTGGACCCACCATGGCTTTCCACCTTCTGACATGGCTCAAAGTCAAATCAAGCTCTCATATAAAGCTATTTCCATTAAAAAAAGCTATTTTCAGTCGAGGTCGTTACATCTAAATCTTCTTGTATCTATTCTGTAGGATTCTGTTTGTTATTATTATTATTTTTTTATTTTCTAATTATTTTTTGATTTTTCGACCGGTTTTTAGGTAAAATTTAGATGAGCTTTTTAATTTTGAAGCCTTTTTATTACCAACAAAAGAATTAAATCTTTTTACATTACATTTTGATCTTACTAGATGCCTACACTGTTCTTAGTTCTTACCCCAAAAAATAATTTACTTATCTGCACTGTTCTTACCAGTGTGGATTCAACCTGATTAAGTAAGATTTATGGGCGTGTTCCACAACTGATTCCAATCTGATGCTTGGCGCTGTGGACCATTCCTGTTTCATTGAATCCTCTGTGGCTGTCAGTCTGGAATAGCTGCCGGGACCCATCAACCCATAGTCCCACAGGTGGGGACGGTTTCCCGGTAACGGCGCCAGTGCTTGGGTACTTGCGCAGCTTTCCTCTTCTCTCAGTATGAGAGAGAGAGAGGCTTCGTCCCTTGAAATGCGGATGGTTGCGTTGCGTTGGGTGCAGACATGTATGGCTCGCCTGTTGTAATTGTGATCTCAAGTTAACTGTTGTTTAGTCATTTACCCTCCAGAAAAAATTGTAGTCAAATCTTTAAGGGATTGAGAGAAGAATAGTTATTTAATTTAATTATTAATTATTCTATTAGCAAATGTCCATAATAGTGATTAGAAGACATATAATTCTCTTGATTTGGTCAACTTGCATTAGTAACCCTAGCGCCATCCGAAGAGTAAGTGGGTTGTATAATACTTCCAACTCCCCTGCATTTTGTGTTACAAAAGTTGTAGGCATATGAATTATGTGGTTGCTGTCTTGGGTATTTTTTCCCCTTCCCTTCTTTAATGGTGAATCATGTTTATTTAGTTCTAATTGATGATACTCCATGATGAGTTACCTATTAATTCCCTCCCCAATATATTTAAACAAAGAAGACGTTAGGATTATCTGTGGTCCAACTGAGCCCAACGAGGAGTGGTCCGGCCATGACTTCTATGCTTGCCACGTATATAGGTTGCAGCACCTGCATGCACTGCCAGAGCAATTTTTTTCCAGCTCAGCTGGACCACAGGTGGGACACTTTGTGTATTTATCATTTAGTTCTCATTTGTTCTTCCTTAATCTGGTTTTGTGTTCATTCCCTTCATATTGTCATTTTTTTTTTACTTTGGATTCCTAGAGGTGAATGAAGAACTTGAAAGTTAAAAAAAAAAAAATTAACATGATACTGTAGACAAAATGAGATTATCATTCATTTGTCCCTCCTTGCGAAGGAGTTTTTACCTCGATTGACAATCTAACATAACCCTACTTCATTCAGACTTCAAACCGGAAATGTAAGAACAATGGTAGAATTTAAATTCAGTAGATTTGAAAGATAAAGGATGTGGTCCACTAAAGATGCCTCAGATTTGGTGTGAGCCTTAATAAATGAAAAAGGTCTGCCCAACATTAGGGTTGACACATCAGCATCGAAAAAGTGATTTACATTTTTTGGGGGATGTTTCCCACTTTTCATGTATCCGCCCCTAATGCCACCTTGTTCGTTTATTGAGAGCACTAAGGAAGGGAGGTTTATCAACATTTTGTTTTCCACCATGTTTTTTATATCATATTTCTTTAATCAGGAACTCTAATTAGTAAAAAGAAAGACGACCAATTAAAACTGAGGTTTCTTCTAAGCCATGCAACTAATAGATCTGTGAAATTCCATTGGCATAGTTAGAAGATGGATGGTTCTAAAACTTGATGGATTGGGATCCATCATCCATAGAAAGGCAGTTTAGATAAGGGAGAAAATATTCTACTACCAAATTGTCTATTCTCCCATGCTCCCAGAGACACAAAGGCTGGGTGTACAGGGTTAAAACCGTAAAACAGGATGTGTTTGACCATCTTCTTTTTGTTGTGGCTAGTTTGGAGGGATTCTAGTCCCCTATCATATCTGAGATTCTTGCTGCTAGATTTGGCCTCCTCACCGCAAAAGCTATGGGAATTACCTAGGTTGTGGTTGAAGGAGATTCAACCTTGCCATTTTTTCCCTCGTATGTCCAGTGGAACAATGCCCTTGGGACGTTAGAATTTGATAAATGAATGCAAGACTATAGCTGCTGAGGTCTTGGAACAGTGTTGCCCACTGCCTTGCTATGAAGGGGCTCTCTGTCCCGAAACCTTTGTATGGGCACTCTCCCAAAGGTTGGAAAATGTCCTAAAATCTTATGTAACTTGGGTTCCCTCATTCTCTTTGATTTTTATATATAAGCTTTCTTATAAAATAAAATAAAAAACCGTAAAAATGATTTTTTAAAAAGGGAAAGGATGTTCTGTCCAGGATTTGGTGTCCAGGACACCAGGGGCTGTCATATGGAATAAAGTGCATATTTCATCTTTTTCGTTTAAAAGCATTAAATAGCAGCCTTTGTGATGCAACAACTCTCCGTTACTTGGGGAAGGCCTATCTTATTTGGAAGTCTAAGCCAAAATTTTGCCAAGGAAAAAAGAGTGGGGGAAAAAGTTCATGGTAGAGGATGTTTTAGGGTGTTTCTTTTAATTTTTAGCTTAAAATAAGGCTTTTACAGTCATATATTAGTGAGTTAGTGAGTAGTAACATTTAGAGGGTTATTTTAGTAACTTAATTATTTTTTATTGAAAAAAGGGAAAATAGTGTTGGTCATGTAAGGCATTAGGGGAGAGTATTTTGGGGACTTTTGGGTCAATTTTATTAAAGGGGTTTAAAAACCCTACTGTTGTAACAAGTTAGATAGTTTTTGGAATAAAAGTTTTGAGTTTTTGAATACCCACAAGTGGGTTGGTTGACTTCTTCCCCCTTAACGACTTCTCCAGATAGAGAAAACCCTCCCCCTTTCATCTATCTCTTCTTCCATCTTCATCTAACATCTCATCCCTCTCTTCTTCTTCCTTTTCTCTTCCATTATTCTTTGTTTTTATCATGTTTTAATCCTTTTTCTTCACCAGAAATTTTCTGTAGCACTTAAACATCCACCCATTTTCTCATCACCATTTCATAATCCCTTAATCTTTCATCAAACCCTCCTACCACAATCCCTATACCTCTTGGGTGACCCACCTGGGTTGTTTTTTTCCTTCATTAAACCAACCCATATAAAATATGGGCAAGTTGATTAAGTACCAAACGGTACTCATATTTTAGGCAAGTTTTGTTGAATTTTATCTATATTTTGAGGCAAGAGTTGGGGCTGATTCCAAGACTTTTCAAGAGGCATTGGGGTCTACTATAAGTGGTAAGAACAATTTTTTGAAAGCTTAAAACATCAAATCACAGTACTTGATTTTCCATATTTATGTAATTTTCAAGTATGATTAAAATTGAATAATTTTTGGAATAAATAGCTAGACTACTTCAAATCCTTTGAAATTTTTATGAGAGGTCATTGAAGGTTTGTACGGAATAATCCTAAAAGCCAAGAATTTTTTAACCCATTAGAGGGGTATTTTGGTAATTTTTATTTTTAAAAAAATTACAAAATTACCACTAAGTCTAAATTTTTAGAATTAATTCTTTGGATTATTATTTTTATTTGAAAGTTGCTTCAAGTGTTTTGCATTGTGTTTCACATCATTTGGTATAAGAGTTTAGGGAACCAACTTGTTTCACCTAGTTGGGATCCTAGGAAATTTTTTATGGCCAATCAAAGGGATAGAACCATTACATCACTAAATGTTGTGGTTGATGAGTAAGCACTTGAGTTTGCGGGATTAAAAGAGAGCTCCAAAATTTGAGCGAAAAGGTTGATGACAAGTATGATACCATAAGGGTTTAGCTAGAGTCATGCTTAAAAACATAAATTAAACCCATGGTTCAGACAAGGGAAAAGAGATTCTTCAAGAAACTCCTTAGCAAGAGACTAACAAAAATGTCTCATCTAGTGTAACTGGTGGAGATGGTGGCAGCTAGGTGCAGTTTGAGACAGTCCATCACCAGTTAGAGTATAGTCCTAGATGGGATAGGTTTAGGTGAGACTTTGCAGATGACCATGATTACTCTCATGGTATTGTCCAGCAGATCATTTGACGTAATGTGATCTTAGATGTGTTAGATTTTTATGGTGGTGATGATACAGATGTGTTTTTGGATTGGTTGCATAGCATGAAGTCTTTCTTTGATTTGCATAGTATTCTGGACAACAAATAGCTAAAAGTTGTAGAGGTGAAACTAAAGGGAATAGTCGGGATGTAGTGGAATAACCACAAAGAGGAGCATAAACCTTTAGATACTTCTAGACATTGGGATGATCTAAGGCCAGTTATGAGACACATATTTGAGGTTCCAAGAGCCAAATAGAGAGCCCATCTTCAGCTTACACAAATCTAATAGGGTTCCTTTACTATGAAAGAATATATTAACCACTTTCATCACTTAGTTGCACATTCACAGACTCGATGGGAAGATGATCTCATTATTGCTCTTTACAAGCGTGGTTTGTGTCCTTAGATTGCAGCGAATCTATGTTTTACTCGCCTCCCTACATTAGTTGATGTCATTTATATAATGTATACTATGAATGATCACTTGAAGGGACCCCAATAGAGATAGTTTTTCCCTGATAGTTCTTCTTGCGTGCAGTCTCAAACTTTAGGATCTTCGGTGAACCATATAGTTCCTAGATCTTAGCTTAATGGGGCACCAGCAATTCCAGGCCGGACCAATAGGCTCATCTCACCTTACAAAGCTCGCAGGCCAAGAGGTTCTCCTCAGAGGAACAATGTAAGTTGTTTCCAGTGTGGTAGCACTAGCCATAAGCAAACACAATGTCTAGTGAGTTGTTGGGATTGTGGACAAACAACCTACATCTGAGGATGATGATGATGTAGATATGTTTATTTCTACTGATGAGATATTCTTAGAGGCAGAGGCAGATCTTGAGCGGCAACACTAGGAATAACAAGAGAGTATAGTTGGCGTTTTGAGCCCAATTTTGATCATCAGGGAGGTCAAGGATACTGAAGATTGGTGGCATAACAATCTTTTTCAAACTAAACTTAGATGCATCAATCAGTTTTGTTCCCTTGTGATTGATGGAGGGAGTTGCACTAATGTTATGTTTGAGGAGGTTTGCAAAAAAGCTTGGGCTAAAAGTGGAGCCACATCCCTCAACATTAGAGTAGCTTAGGTCAATAATACAAACTTTCTAGCTCATGAGAGTTGCCTTATTACTTATTCTTTAGGGGGATTTACTAATCAGGTGATGTGTGATGTACTATTTTTGAAGGTATGTCACATATTACTTAGGCGTCCTATGACTTTATGATAAGAAAACACAACACTATGATTTCAAGAACACATACTCTTTCCAGCAGGGCCGAACAAAGATCACCATGATTCCTTGCAAAGATGCACTGGGGGTGAAACTTAAGAAGATTGCAGGTTCTTTTATTCTCCATCAGATTCCAGAAAGTGATAACATTTTAGGACCTCCACTCTAACTCAATGGAGTGAGTTTCTTAAGAGAATGAGAGTTGATGCAACAACTCTCAATTATTTGGGGAAGGCCTATCCTATTTAGAAGCCTAAGCCAAAATTTCACTAAGGAAATAAGGGTGGGGGAAGATGTCCATAGTAGATGATGTTTTAAGGTGTTTTTCTTTTAATTTTCAGCTTGAAATAAGACTTTTACAACCATATATTAGTGGGTTAGTGAGTAGTAATGTTTTAGAGGGTTATATATATATATACAAAAATAGGGAAAAATAGTGATGATCGTGTGAGACATTAGGGGAGGGCATTTTGGGGACTTTTGAGTCAATTTTATTAATGGGGTTTAAAAATCCTACTATTGTAACGTGTTAGATAGTTTTTGGAATAAACGTTTTGAGTTTTTGAATACCCACGAGTGGGTTGGTTGACTTCTTCCTCCTCCCTTAACGACTTCTCCATGTAGAGAAAACCCTCATTCTTTCATCTCTCTTCTTCCATCTTCATCTAACATTTCATCCATCTCTTCTTCTTCCTTTTCTCCTCTATTATTCTCTGTTTTTATCCTATTTTAATCATTTTCTTCACAAGAAAATTTCTACAGCCCTTAAACATCCACCCATTTTTTCATCACCACTTCATAATCCTTTGACCTTTCATCAAACCCTCTTACCACAATATCTATACCTCTTGGGTGACCCACCCTGGGTTGTTTTTTCCCTCATTAAACAAACCCCTATAAAATATGGGCATGTTGATTTAGTACCAGGCGACACTCATATTTTAGGTAGACTTTGTTGAATTTTATTTATATTTTGAGGCAAAAGTTGGGGTTGATTCTAAGACTTTTCAAGAGGCATTGAGGTCTATTACAAGAGGTAAGAACAATTTTTTAAAAGCTTGAAGCATTATATTACAGTACTTGATTTTCCATGTTTCTGTAATTTTTGGGTATGACAAGAATTGAATAATTTTTGAAATAAATAGCTACTCCAAATCCTTTGAAATTTTTATGAGAGGTCACTGAAAGTTTGTACGAAATAATCCCAGAAACTTGGAATTTTTTGATGCATTAAAAAGGTATTTTGATAAATTTTCATTTTTGTAAAATTACTAAATTGCCACTAGACCTAAATTGTCAGAATTAATTCTCTGGACTATTATTTGTTATTTGGAAGTTGGTTCGAGTGTTTTGCATTAAGTTCCACATCACTTTGTGTCTAGGAGCATGGGGGAGTAGAACATTTGCTCCCAATAGATAAATATGGAGTTAAATATGGAGTTGGGGGGGACTAAAGGCCCATGTGACATTACGTCTTACTTGCCTAGCTAAAATAACCTATTTATTCTATAAAAAAAATCAGCTAATATTTTACTTAAGTATCATCTATCTTTATCCCTGTTCTTAGAAAATTAAGAATAAATAAATAAATAGAATAAATAAATTCTTAATCTTGTCAGTTATGTGTTTGACTACTTAAAATTCAACCCTTCTTTGTCACTGCCCAAGTGTCCCTCCCAATTCAACGTCCAACCAACAAAAGGTTGGATGTTTTGTTGCCATGGTTTTCTGATGTGTCCTTTAGGTCTCCAGTCCGAATGGAGAGATATGATGCCAGTACTTACAAAGCATGAGGCACAACATATGGCAAAGGGCAATTTGATAAATACACAAGTGTTAATTTACTCTGCATCTACTATAACACCCTTTTGCAACCTGTATATATATGGAGACACCCTTAGTCCATTGCCGAGTCATGCGTTGATTGGTAATGGCATGAAACTTCTCCGTTTAAGACTGGAGATGATTTCAAACCTTGTGGTTTTCGTTTGAAAAGAGCCTCTCATGTAGATTCAGACAGTTCACCTTCTGGATTAACTATATGTATTGTCCAAATCAAATACATGAACCATGTCTATTATTATTATTTTTTTTGCTTTAGAAACAGTAACATTTTTAAATAAATAAAATTTACAATATAACTTTATTTTTTTCAATTAATCAGTACCTTTGCCCCCTCACAGGCAAAGAGGATTGGGAGTGCTGAAAAGTGATATGCGGGGGGGGGGGGGGGGGGGGGGGGGGGGGGGGGGGGGGGGGGGGGGG
>JAOXJP010000012.1:8160380-8174785 GCA_025762735.1 Platanus orientalis | reverse complement strand
ATTTGTCTAAAAAAATGACTAGTAACCATTTGTATATTATTTTAATTTATTTGTACATGACTTAAATGCTTTATATAATTATTTTAGTCCAAAGTGTGTAATCATGCTCAACATAGATTGAAATTTTCAAAATAGTTCACATCGAAATTTACATAATTTTTATAGTATTTCGAAGTATTCTTGTGAAATTTCCATTAATCCTCGTGACGAATAATCCATCAAAATCGAAAATTTGAACCTTAGATAGGTTTAGAATTCAAACTTACATCACAACATTTTTTTTTTTAATTCATGGGCCGGTCCGAAGCCCAACCCAAAGCCCGATCAATTAATGAGGGTCGGACCCAAACCCCGGCCCGAGCCCCAGCCCGAACCCGATCTATAATTTGAGGCCTGGGCCCAATCTATAATTTGAGGCCTGGGCCCAGGCCTACCATGGCCCAGCCCATGCCCACCCCTAACGAACACATCGGTGCTAAAAAGTCAAAAGCATCCCAAAATCCCCATATTTTTATCTATATCAAGCTTCCTATTAAAAACAAATACTCTTATTTATTTGGATCACAATCTACTTTTAAGTTTGGCAACTCAACACCCTCTAAATTTTTTTTGGTAACTTTTTGCCTCTTAATTATCCTCCTTAACCACCATTTTTCTAAATCTCTTCCTCTCCCAAATGTCATATCCCTAAAATTATTCCCAATTTTAAAATATTTTCCTAAATTCCACCTCACCTAAGAGTAAAAGCCTCATTTTCTTTCTATCCTCTCTAATTCCACCAATACGATTTGTAGTCCACATGTAGTTCTAAGATTTTGTTTTTTATTATTTTTTATCTTTTTATTTTTATTTTAGTAAAGACTCTCTTACGGTACCTCTTCCCAAAATCATCCATACCCTCCATGCTTTCCCCACTTAAATCTCTCTAACTTCCTCTCTTACATTATTCTTCCTAATTATTCGACTCTCCAATATTATATTTATAATTCCACCTCACCTACAAAACTCTCCCCTTTTTTTACCAACCACCCGTTTGATAATGGGGGGGTCAATCTGCAAGTGCGTCTAAATGGGTGGGCGGTTTCACCTGGCAATACAATATAAAATCGATCTCTTTGCGTGCGTGACTCTGAACAAAACCTTACTTATTTTATTTGATTTGATAATTTTGCACAGGTTCATTGCTAGTAAATAAAAGAAAGAAAAATACTCTTCGAACTATGTAATTAAGATTATTATGCTCAAACGGGCTGGGATTAGGTACAGGAATCTGCTTTTCCTGATCTATTAGAATGATGTCAGGGGGCTGACACATCAGTGCCAAAAAGTGACTTTCACTTCTAGGGGTGCTTATCACTTTTCAATGCTGATGTGTCCATCCCCTAATGCCATTCTAATACATCAAGAAAAGCAGATTTCCATACCTAATCTTTTTCGATGTAAGAAATGTATAATAGCATGACTAGATTTTTTTTTGTCCAAACAACATACGTGGCCTTGATATCCAGGAAAAAATTAATCTGTTATTTCTTGATTTTTACTAGTTACCCAAGAGTAATGCTTAAAATACAAGTTTTACAGTTTAAATTCCAATTTAAATACTATAATAACTAAAATAAATTAAATTAGATAATCAAATACGATAGAAAAACCATATCAATATTGCTAGTATTATTTTAGAATCGTTATTGCTAGTACTATTATTATTAATAGCAACAAAAGAAAAAATAGCCATTTGACTAAAAATCATTGTCTTCGTCATCATGGTGACCACGGTGGTGGGTAGCTAAGATTTATTTATTTTTAAATGGGAGAAATTGTAAGATAATGGATACTATAAGGCAAAAGGATCCAGTTAATAAAACCCCGGGAGCAAGTGGCGGTGGTGTTAAGTGCCGTCAGTGCATGCCATGTCGCAATGTGTTCCGAATTTAAACGTGAATTATAAATTTTTAGTGATACAGCATGCACTGAACACCACCACCACTTGCCGCCTAATGTTTTAACTGTGGAGATCCTTTGCCATACTAAGCAGAGAATTAGGCCCAATCTGGTTGCATTTGAATAGAAAAGAAAATAAAAGAAAACAATCATAAGAAAAATACGAGAAAACCAATTATTTATACCAACCAGACACCTTAAAAATGATTTTTCATAGCAACCAGACATGTCCTTAGAGAGTCTAGAGAGAGACTGGAGGAATTGTCTTCTGGCACTGATGGAATATTCGACCTAAGCTTACCGCCAAATCAGAAGTTGTAAAACGACAAAAATTGATCTACTTCAAACACGTGTAAACACTAGTCCATTGTTTGGTAACACTTCGAATCTTAAAACTTTCCGATACTTTTTCTTGGAGCTTATTTGCCAGCCGCTGGCTGGGTCCGTGGGTGGCCTTTTTTATTTTCTTGGTATAGAAGGTAGCCAAAAAAGGCACTTCAAACTTCAAAGCTCAGAAAGATGGCGATGACACAAACGATATCGAGCTATACAGCCATGGCGTATGCCACCATTGCTCTGGGTCTGTTAACTGTACTGTTATGCGTCATTAGAACGTTCCTCTCTACTAATCAAAGGAGATCTTCCAAAAATTCACCTCCACCCGGTAATCTACGACTGGATTAACCCTTTTTCGTTGTTTTGTTTTTTGGAAGTCTACTGATGATCGTCTTGTTTTTTTTAAAACTTTTTTTTTTTTTTTTTTTTTTTTTGGGGGTGGTGGGGCTTTTTTGGTGAATCTTTTCAGTGGTTCCTGGGCTACCTTTAATTGGGAATTTGCTACAATTGAAGGAGAAGAAACCCCACCGGACGTTCACTAAATGGGCTGAGATTTATGGGCCAATCTACTCGATTAGGACCGGAGCTATTACAATGGTGGTACTCAATTCCATTGATCTTGCCAAAGAGGTACCTTCTTATCCTTTCCCTACCCACCTGCTCTATTTTCTTCTTCTTTAAGATAATGCTAAGGGTCTCTTCTCTCTTAATAATATTGATAGATATTTTTCTAGTTAGAATCATCTCCAATTTGAGTAGAGACATATCACGGAGGTACAAGCTATTGGAGGACACCTAGCCTAACACAGGGTGTTCTGATAAATTCACAGGGATAAAATGAGTATGTTATAGCAAATACTCATGGTATACGTACATAGACACCATTGCTGGCCACCATTTCATGGGGGGATTGCCGGCTTGAAATCTCTCCATCCAGCTGCAGATGCGATGTAGAACAGAACTCACAAGAAGTTTTGTGAGTTACATACAAGAAAGGGAAAAGGTGAGCCCCGAGATCGGAATTACATGAAATTTGGTGAGCTTAAGCGAAATTTCGAGAGGATCATAGCTCACCGCTTTGCCGTGAGCACCGCCACTTTTTGCATAAATTCTTTCGTTTAGACTCTTAAATTAGCATTTTTGCTATTTTTAGTAAATTTCGTTTTCGCTATGACTTTCTATTTAAAAGTTCAAATAAGATCTCATTTGTTCTGGGATGTTTCCTAGTAGAAGTAGTATTTGATTTTGTTAGTAACTTGTTTTTGCTATTTTTGGTGAAATTTACCAAATTAGGCTAATTTCGTGACTAACACGAATTAGGGTTTCTTTTTCTTTATTTAAAGCATTGTAGCCTTCAAGGCAATTCAGTTTTTCACTAATAAAAGTTTTAGTACGAGTTTTATCTTCTTTGGTGAAGTTTAGGGTTTTTTTCAAACAAAAGAAGCGACGTGTTCTTTTCTTTGCTATTCCGCTGCGTCAAGATGATACGGTCCATCTCCTTCTCGTAATCTTTTGGACTTCAGGAGACATACACATACCCCCCAAAAGTAGTGATTTTCACTTTTTTGGGACATGTGTAAGTATCCTGAAGCCACATGATTATTTGTGGACAGGATATGATCTCAACTGGTTGTAATTGGTAATCCAGTGACTTATAATCAATTTGGTTGGAGACTTGGACCCTAACACGACCCTACGTGATCCTAGCTTGTGGCTGTGTGAGCTGACACGTGGTGTGCTATTTGAATGTGGGGTCTTTTTATGCATTTTCATTTTTAATTTGACATCTGTTTGATTTTGACGCTTTTAACCTTGTACATCATGTGTCATCCCGTGGTCTGTGTCACACAGCTGCAACATTAGCTCAATCTGTATGGTTTTTGCAGGCCATGGTGACTAGATTCTCATCTATCTCAACAAGGAAGCTTTCAAATGCATTGGCGATACTCTCGTCCGATAAATGCATGGTTGCCATGAGTGACTACAACGAGTTCCACAAAACCACGAAACGACATCTACTCGCAAGCGTCTTGGGACGAAATGCTCAGGTTGGCTAGTTCAAATTTTATCTGAAACTTTAATAAAAGAACAAATAGAAACCTTACTGAAATTCTAGAATTTCACTTCAACTCTGAGCGTGTGTTTCGGGGTTGAAGTTGACAACATATTAATGTTACTTTATTCAACATTCAGAAGGGACACCGTTGTCACAGAGACACCATGATTAAGAATCTCTTGAATGGCTTGCTTGCTAATGTCAAGGACAATCCTCTTCAAGCTGTAAACCTCAGAAATGTATTCATCACTGAACTTTTTGGATTAGCATTGAAACAAGTAAGTTGCTACATTCTTTTGAAGATTATGAGATTGTGTTTTGTTGGGTTAATGTCTTGAATTCAACTCGAATGTCACTGGGATGATAGAGAAAAACTCAAACACAACCCATATTTTTTTACCTGATTTGGGGTCCAGATTTGACCCATGGAGAATAGGGTTTTGGGAGTGTCTTGATTTTCATGCCTCTGCACTGTTCATTGTAATATCTGTTTTTGATCATAGTGAAAATCCCTTGAGGATTTGGTGTGACCCCTTTAAAAATGCCTAAGCTCTGTCATGCATCAAGGGTTAATAAATCAGCACTGAAATGTGTTAATCGCCCCCCCCCCCAAAAAAAAAAAAAAAAAAAAGTGTAAATCACTTTTCAAGGCACTGATGTGTTTGCCCGCAATGAAGGCAGACCTTGGACGTTTTTTAAGGGGTCGCACTGAATCCCAGCTGAGTGAAATCTCTCTTGCCGTTTTTGCCCGTGGATGTAGGCTTCAAGCTGAACCGTGTGAATTGTCTTCTTCTTTGTGTGATTGTTGTTTTCGCTGTTTTCTTCTATTTTGTTGCAAACGACTCCAAAACATGTTTACATTGAAAACAGAAAAGGCTAACAAAAGAAACTTGAAATGGGGGTATGTTATATACAGGCTCTGGGTAAGGATGTGGAATCGTCCATTCATGTGGAGGATCTTGAGACCAGAATGTCAAAAAGGGAGATCTTTGAGGTGTTAGTGCTTGATCAAATGATGGCTGCAATTGAGGTTGATTGGAGAGACTTCTTCCCATATCTAAGATGGGTTCCTAATGGAAGCATGGAAGCGAAAATCAAGCGAATAGATACGCGCAGGAAAGCAGTGATGAAGGCTCTTATTGGGGAGCAGAAGAAACGGATAACTTCTGGACAGGTAGCCATTTCTCTTTCAGTATCTGCTTCATACTACATCCCACAAACTTTAGAACTTTCTTCAACTTTAATGGCTGTTGTAATTGTGATGGGTTTCAAACAGGAAATGAACTGTTATCTTGACTACTTGTTATCAGAAGCACAAACACTTACAGAGACAGAATTAAATACATTGATTTGGGAGACGATTATTGAGACCTCGGATACAACTATGGTCACAACAGAATGGGCCATGTATGAACTTGCTAAGGATCCAGTGCGTCAGGTGGTCTTCTCAACAAAGGTTTCATTTCTACTTTTCTTACTATTTCAGTGCTTGTTTCTGATTGCTATTAGTCTTATAGGATCGTCTCTACTGGGAAATTGAAAATATTTGTGGGAATGATAAGATTACAGAGGAACATTTGTCACAGTTACCTTACCTAAGTGCTATTTTCCATGAAACACTGAGAAAGCACTCACCAGTTCCTATAATTCCTTTACGATATGTGCATGAAGATACCCAATTGGGAGGGTACCATATCCCTGCTGGAAGTCAGGTGAATAAGATTTCCATAAACTACTTCTTGTTGTTGGGAAGTTTCATCACTACTCTTCTTGATGCTGAAACATGGACAGATTGCAATTAATATCTATGGATGCAACATGGACAAGAATCGATGGGATGAGCCTGAAGAGTGGAAGCCTGAGAGGTTTCTTGTTGACAAGTATGATCCTACGGATTTGCAGAAGACAATGGCGTTTGGAGGAGGAAAGAGAGTCTGTGCAGGTTCCATGCAAGCAATGTTGATTTCTTGCACGTCTATTGGTAGGTTTGTGCAAGAGTTCCAGTGGACACTTAAAGAAGGGGAGGAAGAGAGCATCAGCACTCTTGGGCTCACCAACTACAAACTCCATCCAGTGCAAGCAATCATAACACCAAGAAATCGTTAAGGGATGGTACCCAAACTGCTTATGTTTCTGTTAATTTTCCTCTCTGAACTACCTATAAGTCATGAATTCACAAAGAAGAAGAGATATCTCCTACGTAATAGTGACCAATGTTGATTTCTAGTAGAAATCCATGATTGCACAAATCGCCTACAAAGCTACTGAACAAACTAAACTAATTAATAATGGAATAAGCGGTATCAATAAGGTTGGGCCTAATCTTACCCATAAACTAATTACGGACTTGGTTAAGGGATTTAGATAAGTCACATGTAATTCTTACCTATTGATACAAGACATAGAGGTGTTGTTATCATGTTTCTCGAGGATGGTTGAAGCTCCCATTTTGATGTGCAAGGGATCACAGCCGAGCTAACCTTGGGATAGAACCAAGCTTGAACTCAACTCCAGTCTCTTAATAGGGTTCATTCCTTGGTAGAGACAAATGATACCTCTTATGAAAGCTTGTCCAAAATTTGCAATTTTTTTTTTTTTTTTGACATTCTACCTTAGCAAGTTAATTATCATATATAAAAATCAAGTCAGAAAACAAAGTACACACCTTCAAATTTAAGTGTTGTCTCTTTAAAAGAGCTCTCATTATTTGAGGTGGTTTTGAGCCCAAAAATGAAAGTTATTCCCTTCAATAAGGCTAGCCTATTAAGGGGCTATAAATGGACTCAAAGTGTGGTTCAAAAAGAAATAACATAGATAGAGAGAGAGAGGTCTTTAACGAAGATTCCCTCTTTCTTCTTCTTCTCCTCTTCCTTTTTTTCTTCTTCTTGATTTCACTCTCTAGTTTCTCAAGTTAGATGAATGGATATGCAACTCAGCGATGATGCTCACATGCAAAGTCCAAAGTGTATCTCAAGTGCTCTTGTGTCCAAGCCCTTGTCGTTACCCACACCCGTGCCTGATTCCGTGCTTGTGCAGGTGAACATCTCACTGCACCATTTCACATGGGAGAATCTTTTCTCAAACTACGCAAGAAGTAGGAGGGTGATAACTTCTAAACCATACAATCCTCCCCAACCAAACCCATGTGGGATTACTCAAAAAAGAGAATTTTTTTTTTTTGAAACATCCTTATGAAATCACATAACCCATGGAATAGGGGTTTAATTAGTTTTGAACATGAGACACACCATCGAAGAAGCCCTACCCAAGAGATCAAGAAGGTCAATAATAAACTTGAAATGGATGATCATTACTATAAATTTATCTATATTGATTCGAATGGAGAAAACTTGTCATCAAAACTCCAATAAATACTGTGAATTTTCTTCTATATTCATTTGAAGGTGGAATGATAATACATCCATGAAAACTCCAAAATGTAATGCAAAATCAATTAAATATGTTGACTTTTGGCCCTACCTATGAGATGAGACTTGTTCATTGGTAGGTCTCAATCCTCCTACCATAAAACATGTTGTCCGTAAATCCCATATGCTCCTTTTTTTCTAGTTTTTAATGCATAAGGTTTTAGATGGAGTGGAATGGCTGAACAGGATTCGTACTTATACATCCATAATTTTCTCTCTGTCATACCATGTGGTGCCCTGACCATCACTTAACCAAGACTAGCTTTATCGTCATTTGATCTATTCTTTAACCTGTTGAGATGTCCTATAAAGTACTAACAAGGATGCATCAAGCCTTGCTTGATCAGCCCACAAGCTTCTTTCCTTGCGTCACCATGATGTTTGTCCCACCCATAGGGTCCCTCATGTCATCATGGCCTGTTAGCCCACTCAAAACCATATTAAGCCAAGCACCCAACTAGTCAACCACCACTGTATGCACACTATGCCATCAAAACACACATTAAATGATCACAAAACTCTTGGCACTCTACATGTAGTACTGAAGACCCAACACAATTACAACAAATCCTCAAGTTGTTGCCCAAGAGATTAAACTCTTCGACGCTCATGACACCTTATGAGAGCATCAAGAAGTTTCTAGCAAACCATCTCTCCTTATCTTGTCTGACCACATGTAAGGTTAAAATTATTCTTTCACATGTTCAAGCAGACTATAGAGTGTTTTAGGAATCCATTGGATTAAGTTAGAAGTGTAAGACCCAACTTAAGCCTCAAATTGATCAAGTTTGAAAGCTATCTTAATTTCACATTTAAGGTACCTTTGTTGGTCTACTAATATAAATACCAAGAGAATTAGGGATCGTTCCATGCCTTGATGGAAAGATCTAGGAGTCTACTTTTCAACAAAATAAACGATGTATAATTCTGAGTTTCCTATTAGAAGTTATGCTCATTTTCCCACAAAGTGTCTGTGTTGACAGGCCCACAAATTTGGGATAACTTTTTGGTTCCATCGACACCAATCCCAAGTGAATTAGAGAGTGATCCATACCTTGTTGGAAAGATCTTAACGTCTAGTTTTCAACACAATAAACAAATATTGATTTCGAGTTTTATAGAGAAAGTTATGGTCATTTTAATGCAAGAGAGTTAAAGTTGAGAAAACCTATTTGGATCGATCCAAACTTACTGGATTGATTCAAGATCGAACCAATAACTCTTGGGTCTTATAAAAATGCAAAAATTGTGTTGAATCGATCCAAACAACCCGAATTACGATTTTTTTAAACAAAATCGATTTGTCTTCATCTTGGAGAGTGTGAGACCTTCCTAACTAGACTCAAAACCTTAAAATATGATAAAAAAAACTTTAATGGCCCCATTTACATCAAAATGGGAAGAGTTAGAAAAGTTTAGAAGATTTGGGAGTTAAGTGTGGGAGTTTTTTCCCAATTAGATAAGTTCTACTCCCAACTTTAAAATTCTTGCTAGAATATGTAGTTTTCTTCTTGAATTTTATAGTTTTGCTTGATTTATGTTATATCTATATCATTTTACAGAAAATATAACAAAAGGTAAGGACGTGTTGGAGGATTTTGAAGCATAGACAAAGAGGAAGACTAAGATTGTGAGTGTCCATACATAGTGTGCTACTACTTTGTTTCTTTTACTATTTTTTCATGGTTAATCACCTATTTGTTTGGTATTTTAGTTTCTTCATCGCTTGATTATTAATCTATGAAGTTTTGGTAAGTTCTCATCACTTGATTCATAAATCCATAAGATTATGTAAGTGTTTATACATAATGTGCTACTCCCTTTGATTTTTCACCATTTTCTTCATAACTATTCTTCAATATGATTTGTATTTCAACTAATTTATCACCTTATTGTTAATCTATGAAGTTTTGGTGAGTTCACATCACTTGATTACTAGATCTATGAGATTTTTGTGGGTTTTCACACATGATATACTACTCTTTTGAATTCTTCTCATTTTATTCATTGGAAATCTTTAGTTTAAATGAGATTTCAGTTTCTCTTTATTTTGTTTACCTTATTGATGAACTTTGGTAAGTTTTCCTTGTCCATACCAATAAATCCATGGAGGATTTGTGAGTTCTCAAGTTGATTTGATCATCTCTTTCTATTTTTCTGCACTTTTCTCAATTTTTTGTTGCTATTTTAGGTGAGATGACATATTTTCATTACTTTTTGCTAAATCTATATGAGTTTGATGATTTCAACTATTCTATAGTCATTTATTTCCATTATACCTTGGTAAAGGACTTGATTTCATAAAATTCTGGATTCTATTTATGAATGGTTAAATATATTATGATTTGTGTATGTATTAGTTAAGATTTAATTTTACTACTTTACTACCATCATTAATTCATTGAAATCCTAAGGTTCTCTCTATGATTAAATGTAAGAAGGTTGAATCCTTATGAAATTAAAAATATGAAAATAATTTCTACTCCTTATGCTTAATGTTTGCCTTAATTTTTCCATAGTTGAGATTCCTATCTATATCATTATTGCTAGTTGATAGTCTTTACTTTAATTGATTCAAAGCTTTGTTGTTTATGCTAACTTGTATACTAGTTTCTCATTGATGCTAATATTATGCTTTCCACTTGATTATATTTATTTACACTTGATTTGATGAGCTTCATATTAGTATCATTGCATCCACAAACATGACTTGTTTGGAGATTTTATACTACCATTGGTTTTAGGAAGTTAGAAGAGAAATTTTTGAGTATTTGGTTTCAGTGTGAGTATGAGCTACTACTGTTCGTTTGGTTTTAAGTATGGTCTTTACATGGTCTCACTTATGAGTTTTGTTACTTGGATATCTCTTGCATTGTATCATTGTGTAGTTATATATTACTATATTTATGCATGAATTTTAAAGTATCGTTCTGCATTCGAAGATTTTATTTTGAGACCCAATCACCAGGTGACATTAATAAGCTGGTGAAGAAGATGCTGGTTGCCCACTAACCCTTGACGCCTTAAGGGGTTTTTGTAGGCTAACCCTTGACGCCCTGACGAATTTTTGTAGGCTAACCCTTAATGCCTTAAGAAATTGTTGCAAGCTATATTAGTCTTACAACCCCATTTATGGATCCAATCACTGGGTGACATTAATAAGTGAAGACGAAACTAGCTTCCCATTAAACTTGATGCCCTAGGGGATTTTTGTGAGCTAACTCTTGATGCCCTAGGAGATTTTTGTGAGCTATATCAATCTTATGATCTCATTTCTAGACCAAATCACTGGGTGACACTAATAAGTGAAAACAACACTAGTTGCCCCCCGTTTTTGTATGAGATTTTAGTTTTATCAAAAACCCTATATGGATCATATGAGATTTTCATTTTGTAAATACCCTACATGGGTTATATGATTTCAGTTTTGTTAGAAGCCCTACGTGAGCTAATCCGTTGGATTTATTACGAGGTGTTTTGACGAGATTTGGTTCAGGAACCCTACGTGGGTTGAATCGTTTGATCCAATGTGTGTCTTTTTGGAAACCATTCATGGGTTACATGAATTTGAGAGTTGCATTTGGCTTCTATGAGCATACATTAGTTTTGATATCTATTAGCTAATGTAACTTATTTGAGAGGTGTTAAGACCTATTTATTTCTGAGTATTTTTTAAACAGACATTCACATTACATGTTGTACTTTCCTTATGAGTCACACTTTGTTGATTTTAATTTATAGACTCTTGTTGATTTGGCTTATTATCTTTATACATTTATTAGATTCTGATTATTGTTATAGTTAGTTCGACTCTTATATTCATTTGTTCTTATTCAGTATTGTTCCGTACTCATGACATCTGATTTATTCCATGAGACATTATTTATGTTCTCTTACGAGCTTTATGGATTACCCATGTTTTTAACCCCTTTCAGATAATGCTTTGTAGCATGAGATCTTTAGCAGGCCCAGTTTTGAGAGATAGTTCATGGGATGAGGGGACCATTTTATCTACCTTCTTTCTATTCATTTTATTTATAGCACATTTCATGTATGACACAAGGATTATGGAGTTATGACTTATATGAGACATTTGTGGTTTCATTAGAGATTGTTTTGTTATTAGCTTGTTTGGAGGCCCCATATGATAATATTGCTTATTTTAGAGAATGTAGTTCGGTATGGATGTTAGTTATACTTTTCGTTGCATAGTGTTGAATGCATGATGATATATTTTGCTGCACTTAATGATGATGGATGTTTCTTTACGATATGTATCCGTTGCGATTGTATTAATAATTGAGAAAAATTAATTGGATTAAAGAAAAAAATTAAGTGATGCAATTAGGTAAGTTAAGTAAGGGCTCTTTGCATAGGGAAATGGTCACCAATGTTACACTTCGAGATCCGCAACGCCCCACACATGTGTTTTCGTTTATATTACCCAGATTTTCATGTATGGGTTTCGGGGGTGTGACATACACGATAACATATTCACCCACCAACATGTCACCATTGTTGTATATGACATGCTAGTAGTGCACAAATAAATAACCTCTAGCTTGAAGCTTGTGTAAAATGTTGCCTACACCGAAGGTCATAAGCACTGTCCCTAGAAGAAACTCAACCCCCAAGGGAACCTAGGCAACCTCTTTATGAAGCTTAGAGCTAATCCCAACCCATGTTGGGGATGCTTTGCAATTTAAGTTCATTTAAGCTATGAACATGTTGTATGATACATTGTTTGTTACGCCACCCATGTTTTGACATGCCTCATACCCATGGCAAGAGCTTGGTGCATGCTTTTAAGTTGCTAGAAGGGAACATTAGGACCCTCAAAAATCATACCGGCTTAGTTAGGAGTTTGCCATCGTACACTATTTATGAAAATACCCATATGCCTTCTCCGTGACACTACAGCCAACCCCAAATGATTGGGATAAGGCTTTATTGTTGTTGTTATTTTTTCTATTTAGCTTTTAATGCATAAATTGGTCGATGGAAAAGATAAATTTTAACATAAAAGGAAAAAATATTTAGAAAGGGGTAATTTTGAGATGTCCACCAAATCCACCCAACATATGTACCAATCTTGTAATCACCTAAACATATTCATTCTGAATCACTGCCCTAACACAAAAGATTAGTTTCATTAATTTTGATGTCACTGAAGACATTAACATGATAGTATCACGCAATTTATACTGCTCAGGATCCTGTCCTGTCTGCTTATGTCCTGTTAGGACTTGTGCACAAACAAAGTGTGCAGTTTGACATTAAAAAAATGGTTATGCATAGCTTGTGCACATCTTTTTATGCCAAATCGGGCACTTAGGTTGTGGACAGGTCCTAAGAGGACATAAATGGACAGGACATGATCTAAACCGAATTTATACAAGCATATTATTGCCCAGCAGTTCTAGATCTTATACCAAGTTTTCAACACTGTAGCAAGTTAAAAACAATATCTAAAAGTTGGTGACATTCAAGTTTTGAGCATCACATTCTTGATTGGGCTTCGAAGAGTTAAGTTTAATTCATAGGGCCAAGCCCCAAACCGTATTTTATGGCTAGGGGATTGGCCGATTCAAACATGATGGCTCAAGTGTAATATCGACACGTTAGGTTAGCACAATCATATAAATTATTGAACTTGTTTGGTAGAATTTTCTGGATTGTTCGAGAGTGACTAAACTAAACGCGAGGTGTATCGATCTTGTTGAGTTTGAACCTATGAGATCTCCATGCTGGGATCCATAAAGTTGAGATTGAGCATAAATGCGCTTTAATATTATTATTATTATTATTAGTTCTTTATGGAATTCTCTCTTGTCATCTTTGTCAACCGTAATTAAAGCCCATTAGGATGGGATTGCAAAGTTCTAGAATGGCTCTTGTGATGCATACTTCCCAACCATACTACACCTAAGTTCCCACCTACATTTGCTTAGATGTAATAAAATAAGGCTTCATCTTTGACCCTCTTTGTGGACTTCCTTACTCCAAAAGTAATTTCTTTTCCCAAGTCCATGGCACGTTGAGCCAATACACTAATAGTGATGAACTACCACATGAAATCTTTCATCAGCTTCTCTTCTCCCCTACCTAAAAACGGTCAAACCAACTGTAACTCCATTAAAATAAGTTTGCAATTCCATTCATAGTTTTTCTCTAGTGAAGAAGACATTTTGGCTATAAACTCATTGGAAGGTGAAGGCACTGGCCATGGTTTTGTAACCCTTGTTCCATTGTGGAAGTTAGAACCCACAGCCATGAACTCTGCAAATAACTCTTCCCCCATGCTTTTAGTCTTGTTGTTGTTCATCATCTTGCCTGTAATTGGTGGAGCTAATGATGGGTTGGGAGCCTCTTTCATCTTTGGAGACTCTCTAGTGGATGCTGGAAATAATAACTACCTCCCCACTTTGTCTAAGGCAAATATCCCACCCAATGGCATTGATTTTAAGGCTTCTAGTGGGAATCCCACTGGCCATTACACCAATGGGAGGACCAGTGGAGACATTGTAGGTAATCTCTCTCTCTCTCTCTCTCTCTCTCTCTCTCTCACACACACACACACACACGCACACACTCATGGTGTTAACACGTACATAATTAACTCTGTAATATGTGCATGCATGCCA
>JAOXJP010000012.1:8132547-8150448 GCA_025762735.1 Platanus orientalis | reverse complement strand
CCTTAATTCTATTGGGTTGGAAGTATTCCTAAATAAATTCCTTTAGGTTTCTACATCTTATTAGAAAACTCTTGGGTTTTGAAACATCACAGTTTTGTTCATCAACACATTGTAATTGAAACCCTAAAGAGAAAAATACTACAAATAAAGCCCTTCCACCAAATAAGTCCATCCACTAAACAATATCCCAAATAAGCCACTGCGAATGGATGTTTATCAGTGCCCCTTTCTTGGCTTATGTATAATTAATTATAGGTGATCCTCATAGATCAATTAAGATTCCTCATAACAATTTAAAAAATATGTTTTATAATATATTTACAGAATATATGACATTGAGAAAACACTCCAATTGATATTATGAGATATCCTCCTGGATATAATTTCTCCTTATAGGAATTGTGAAATTCCTTATTGAGCATCCATAGTATCCACATGCCATGTGTGCATCCTACATACTGGTATATAGCCATTGATTAGGCATCACTACTTAACATATGAGATACCGTAGATGTCTTAAGTCTAGGGACAATTTGTATTCTGTATAATGAATTTCCTTATATGTTGACAGTGATCACTCCATAGGGTTTTCAATACTTGATTCGATTCAATTTAGGTAATTAGCCACCCATATGCAACTTAGAGTAAACTACTTGAGTGATTGAGATATCATTACCCTATCTGTGACATGCCCAGTGTCATCCCTATTAGTGAACATTTTGTCTTCTAGAAATGGATAATCAGATCTCCTGCATATGATCTCACTATATATCTGATATCTTCGTGAGTTTCCTGAGGAACCTATGTCATAAACATATGTGACATGTTGAAGTACCCACACAAATGATGCATGTTCCAAGGGAAACATTCATCCCATCAATGAAGTGAAGTTATACATTAAAATAAGCAGAGAAAATACATGAATGGCTTTGTCAGGGCATAATATTATTCTAATAGTTTGCACCCATTGAATGGAGTGTCCTGTTCCTTTTGTACATGTGCTGCATTTATGACACAGGTAAGGTAAGCTGAAAACTCCAAACTTCTTATGAATTGCCTTGGTTTCTGGTAAAAACTTGTCTAATGTCTTTTTATTTAATCGAACCAACTACAAGCTAGTAGGTGTAACTGATTTCTAATGGTCAACTTGTTTGATACTTCATGTTCTAAGATGATGATATTTTGTTTCTTTGTCATGATTGAGCACATATAGACAGGAAGTGGGAAGACATATACGATGCTTGGTGAGATTGATGAGCTGGAAGTCAAGCCAAGTCCAGATCGTGGAATGACACCGCGCATATTTGAATTTTTGTTTGCGAGAATCAGAGCTGTAACTCTCACTATCTATACTTAATCTTACTGGTTCATCTTTTGAATTGTACACACAGCAGCTGATGGTTATTTCCCATCCATCTTTCTGATTGCAGGAAGAGGAAATCCGGAGGGATGAAAAACTAAAATACAATTGCAAGTGCTCCTTCTTAGAGATTTACAACGAACAAGTTACAGATCTCCTTGATCCTTCATCTACAAATTTGCTTGTAAGTTGTGGTTCTTTTGATACCTTATTACCTATAGGATGGATCAATTTTGATTCACTGGTCCCTTTATAACTTTGCAGCTCCGAGAGGATATTAAAAAGGGTGTGTATGTTGAAAATCTTACTGAATTTCAAGTCCAGACTGTAAATGATATACTTAAGCTTCTTAGTCAGGTAATTTATCTTTGTTTTTGTCTCTTTGATTTGTACCTCCTTGTGTCCATTAACCACCACTAGAGCCTCTTTCTCTCTCCTTCTTTCTCTTATTCATTAATAATCATGTTTCTCAATAGGGTGCTGCAAATAGGAAAGTTGCCGCAACAAACATGAATAGAGAGAGTAGTCGATCACATAGTGTCTTTACATGCGTGATTGAGAGTAGGTGGGAAAAGGATTCCACAACTAACCTACGGTTTGCGAGACTAAACCTTGTAGATCTTGCTGGTTCAGAAAGGTAATGCAGGGTCCCAAGCTTGTGAAGTCTCTGTGATTTAAGCATGCGTGGCAATGGTGCTCACTAACATCTTATTATCTTAACAGGCAGAAAATGTCTGGTGCTGAAGGTGAGCGCCTAAAGGAAGCTGCAAATATCAACAAATCATTATCTACACTTGGGTATTTCATTTAATATCAAATTACTTCAATCATGTTTCAGTATGCATGGAGTTATTTACCCTGACAATTGTGCTCAAACCCTTGTTCAATGACTCCATATGTTTGCATTTTCAGTCATGTAATAATGGTTCTAGTGGATGTGGCACATGGGAAGCAGCGGCATGTTCCTTACAGAGATTCAAGACTGACTTTTCTTCTTCAGGTCAGATTTAACTTTCAAAGTCCTCAACCCTCATAGGCTCTATCTTACCTAGGTATGATATTGAGTTTGACATGAAATACATTATAGGACTCACTTGGTGGAAACTCAAAAACTATGATCATTGCCAATGTCAGCCCTTCTATCTGGTATGTTATGCTATTTATTCTTGCTTTATTATCATTTTTAGTTTGTTTATTTTCCACCAAATTCTGTTTAACTTTCTGTATTTGCAGTTGTGCAGCTGAAACATTAAGCACTCTAAAGTTTGCTCAGCGGGCAAAACTTATTCAAAACAATGTAATGGTTATATCATTGTTTTTACTTGGATTTATACAATATGATGGGTTGGATTCCATTGGGGGAGAATGAGAATCATTCATAGCTGATATGTTTACCCTTTTTTCAAATTCAAGGCTGTGGTTAATGAAGATGCTTCAGGGGATGTAACCGCGTTGCAACACCAGATACGGATTTTAAAGGTTGCATGGAATCTTTGAAGAATCTGTATAAAGTTCTCCTGTGGCAATTTATTTTTATTTTGAACTTAATTAGAGGTATATGGAACAGGAGGAGCTTTCTGTCCTTAAGCGTCACAATGTCTCTAGGTCTCTCTCATTCTACTCAGCAAGCCTTGGAGATACTGATGGGGAAGGACATGACACTATTCCTGTAGAAAAGACAACTTATATGGATCATCGGAGGGCTGAAGATTCATGTGGATCAGCATCTTTGGGCTTTATGAGAGTATCCACTAAGCAGGTGATTCAGTTTGTTTGCATATTTTATTTCTATAAAACATAGATTAATCCTGTAGAATTTTATAAAATTCCCCTCTTACTAGTTTGGGGTGTTTTTTCTGTTCAAGTTTCATGTGGACTGAGTTTTTATATAATTTTTAAAATCAAATCTTGTTGGATTTTCACGAAATTTTAACTGTAGAACCCTAGTGTATATCAGAAAATATCTGGAAAGTTTTGGAATTTTATGACCAATGACCATGGGTATTTTGGCAATTTTGTGGGTTCTGCCTTGAAATTCCATAATTGCCCTTTGGGTTTCTTTCTCTTTTTTTCTTCTTTCTTTTTCTGTTCCAACCTCTATTTTTACCATTCTATTTCCTGTTTTAATTTATTTTGTGGCTACTTGTGAGTGTTTAAAAACTATTCTTTAGTGATCTGCTTTCGCACTTTAAATTGAATCACTTGTGAGGCTTTTGGGTTATCCTTCATCAATTTTTGGCATCTTCCCTATTGTGCTGCATCACCATCTCTTCTACAAAGCACACTTCAATTTGGAGAAATTTGCAAGAAACGTAAAAAGCTATTTCAGATTACCTCTTCCGGCTCTGTGCCTATTGTATTGGTATCCCATTTGCACATTTTTTTTAAAAGATCTAGATAAAAAAGCTATTTTAGATTACCTCTCTCTACTCTTCACTCACTCTCTTCTCCCTTTTTCTCTAGTAAGTAAAAACATCCTGCAACTGCAATATCCAAGATTCCTTCCAGGGGTTGTCCAAGTATGACACTCTGTATTACTGACATGTTCCAAAAGTTGCATACTTTTAAAGGGCTGGAAAGTGGAAAATCTACTTAATTCTTCTCTCATTTTAGGAGTCATTATATGCTGTTGAGAACCTTGTTGGATTCATTCTATTTCTCTATCAGGTGAAATCTTTGGAAACAATACTGGCTGGTGCTTTGAGAAGAGAAAAGATGGCAGACACTGCTATGAAGCAACTTGAAGCCGAAATTGAACAATTGAACCGTTTGGTAATTTTATCATTAAAGCACATCACTAGACCCTGGTGCTTCTTTTCCCTATGAAATCTGTTTAGTTAATTCCAGAACATCAATGCTTCTTAGGTTCGTCAAAGGGAAGAGGACACCCAGTGCACTAAAATGATGTTGAGGTTCCGGGAGGATAAGATTCAAAGGATGGAGTCAATCATTAGTGGTTTAATGCCTTCTGATACGTATCTACTGGAAGAAAACGGTGCTCTATCAGAAGAGATTCAGTTGCTTCGAGCTAAAATTGAAAGGAACCCAGAAGTGACTCGTTTTGCATTAGAGAATATAAGGCTTTTAGATAAACTTAGAAGGTAATTCCCTCAACTTATTGGGCACATTGTGAGTTCCCAAATTGCTTTACTATTAACATTACCCAATGCATTGTTCACCTGTAGGTTTCAGGACTTCTATGAAGAAGGAGAGAGAGAACTACTTCAAGCGGAAGTATCTGAACTACGGGATCAGGTCTCTGTCGAATCTGAGATGAAATAATGAGTGATGATTTCATTTCCCTAGTTTTGTCCATTACCTACTTTTGTAATGCGTTTAGTGAGTAAGGTTCTGCATGTACAGATGGTTCAATTCCTTGATGGGAAAATTGTGCAGCATGACCATCGAAACCTGAATACTCTACCTCAGGTTGGTTGAATTCGTATCCCTAATTATCTGTTATTTTCCTTATTCAATTCATCTAAGTGGTCAGGTTTTCTTTCTCCTTGCTCTCTTTTTTTCCCTTGATTCTGACAAATTATTCTCCATGGGCACAGGAAGCTGGACTTATTGGCAAAGAGGATCATTCGTTCCATTTTGAGGTTGCTAATTGTACCAAATTGAAAATTTTAATTATCTTTTATGGGACGGACTCATATGCCTCACAATTATTTTTCTTTGGTCACAGTTGGAAAACACTCGCAAGGAATTAGAAGACTGCAGGAGTAACCTAAAATCTTGCATGGAGATCAATTTAAAACTCACAAGGTATTGGAATTGAGTCCTCTGATCTCGAGCTTCTTCTTCTTTTTTATTTTTTATTTTTATTTTTAGATCTAGTTAAGGACTCTATATTTTCTAAAATTTATCCATGTAAGACATCGTGTTGTATTCACTTGTTTGACACATGATGCTTTTGTCTAGAACTTAGTAATCATAAGCCTCTTGTTTTCAACTATTATTTATATAATGTTCCAGTAAATCAGCTCGTCCTTAGTACAGTCACTTGATATTGCATGCTTACATGAAAACTTATTGCCAATAGAAATGAAATACTGTACTGATGTGTCAGTGTTTTGAGTTTGTCTAGGTCAGTGTTTGACGTTTTGCACCTGTTTCTGAAACTGACACACACTGATACATATGTCCAATTCTGTTTTACCTAGACTGGAATGGATTGATTTTGCAGCGGTCTTTGATGCTTTGTCAATGTTGTTCTGTCCCTCTCCCTTTCCTGCAGGGAAATAGATGATCTGCATGCCCAATTGAACAATCTTAAATCTGCACCCTTTGATCGAGATGCTAATGCTGTACCACAGAAGGTAAGGTGTAATAATTTATGCTTTCTTTCCCTTATTCCCTGACATCTGCAAGTTGTCTAATGGGGGATAATCATAATTTCCAGGACTCATTAATGGAAGCTCAACCAAATCAGATTCACTTGCTTAACGAATCTCAGAAAGAGAAATGGAAGCATGAAATTCTAATGAAACACACGGAAGAGATCATGAATTTGCAACTGGAGTTGGATATACTAAAGATTATTCTTCAAGAAGAGAGGTCATCTCGTGGTGAGGTAGAGGACAAGGCTCTATGCTTGGGTAGACATCTTGAGATGGAAAATGAGAGGTGTTTGCAGATAAGCAAGCAATGTGACGATGCAAAAAATGAGTTGAAGGATGCGAGGACTGTAATTGAAGCTCTTGAATCTCAACAAATTTTATCGATCACTGAATTGGAGGACCTTAGGGACAGTAACAACCATTATATGGAGCTTCTACATAAACAGGGGCAAGAAATCTCCGTTTTGAAGGGCCAACTTTGTAGTCAAGAACTAAGAGAACATCCACCTTCAAAGGATAAAGAAAGTGACGGTTCCCCCTTGCAGGAAAAACTGAAGCGAATGCAAGATTCACTTGAAAAGGCCAAGAGACTAAATATGTGGTACCAAAGTGATCGAGCATTTCAGACATCCCATGAACAGGAAATGGACGAAGTTCGTGGCCAGGTTGAGGCTGAAACAGCTGAGGTGATTGTCTGTTTGCAGGAAGAGCTTGCCACTCTTCAGCAACAAGTTGAGGATGGTAATGCAAAAGAGATGGAAACCAAGCAAAGTTTGATGCATCTGGAAACTGAATCCAAGGCACTGCAAGAAAGGCTATATTTAATGACCCAGGAGAATGAAAGGCTAGAAAAACTACTTGAGGAGAAAGATGTGGAAATAGGAGTATTATCTAATGACTGGGAAAGGTTAGCCTGTGAAATCGAAGAAGTTCTAGTTGATGGGCATGAGGCACTCAATGATGCCTCCAATCAGCTTGACTTCATTTCCAGTTGCTTACCTCAGAGGACTTGGATTGGTCAGCAGGTGGGGAAGATGATTAGAACCATCTGTGAGAAAGAATTATTGATTGAAGACCTCCAAAAGTGTTTGGAGGATGCACATAATATGAGGAGTGATATGGAGTGGAAGCTGAGATCTCTAAGAGGTGCTGCATTGGCTATAACGGAAGCACAACAACAAGAAAGCGCTGAGAAGGAGAAAGAGGTTGTTCTGTTGACATTGCAGTTGGGTGAAAAAGATTCCACTATAGCAGTGCTAGAAAAAAGGATTAAGCTGGGACAAGATCAGATTAGAAAGGCTGAGATTTGTGCGATGGTTGCTTTCGTGATTGTAAACAGATTGTCTGAGATAAATTCTGATTATCTCAATGCACTGAAGCATAAAGATCTCCAGCTTAGCGAGTCCATGGAATTGAATTTAAAGAAGGATACTCTTTTCCATGACCAGGTTGCTGTAATTGCAGAAGCAGAAAAACAGGTTCAAGACCTGAGAATGGAATTAGAATTGTCTGAGGAGAGCTGTGGAAAACTCAAGCTCAGACTTTCAGAGGAGAAGGAGCGTGTTTGTGGTTTGGAATGGAAGCTTGAAGAAGTGGAGATAGGCGAACTTTTGAGAACAAGGGAGAAATTAGATGAGTTCAAATTGGGATTTTCCACACTCAATTCATGCATGAATCATTACACAGAGCAGGTTGGAGGGCCTGAGAAAGTACATACTCCAGGAAGGCATGCAAGTATATGTGTGGAAGTCAATGGGGAGGAACGGGTAAGCTAATTTTCTTGCTTTTTTATACAATCCCCGAATCATCTGAGCCTTTCATTTGCTGATGTAGTTGAGATCATCTCAGGGTGTTAGGTTTATTTATGCAATTTATCTTGACATTATTGCAGAGTGAGACTGAAACAAGTCAAGGAATCAGCAACAAAGAGCCACATGTTGAGGACATGGAAAAAGATACGAAGAGTTCTTTCAACTTAGGCAATAATGTTAATGGCTACTCGTGTGAACTGGAAAATTCAGTATCTGGAAGAACTTGCAAAGATGTCTATGACAGAGATCTAACCATTCTTCTTTTGAAAAAAGAAATAGAGTCTGCACTGATCAGTTTAAGGGGAGTACAGTCCCAAATGGCGAAAATACTTAATGAGAAAGAGGAGATGAGGAAGTCTGAGGAACAGGGTCAGAAAAGCATTCAATGTCTTAGAGCTCAGGTACTTACACTGCAAGAAGAGATAAGCAGCATGGAAGAACAATTTAATCTCAAAACGACCGAGTTGGATAATAAGCTGCAGACAGTTAAAGAAATTGCGCAACAAGCTAGCAATTGTTGGTGCCAAAGAAAAGAGGTAAAAACCTTTACAATTTCTGTTTTGTTTTGTCAGAAAATGATAGCATGAATTGTTCTATAATGTTTATATCATGCATTCTTGCATGCTGTCATTCATATTTAACGTAAGATATGGGTAGATCTATGGTAGAAGTCTTCTGTACTTGTAGCCATGAAACTCAAATGGCGTGGCCAAACAAATGACTTGTTCCACAGGGCTAAGACCCGCCATGCTATGGGAGTATAGGTTCCCCATGTAATATCTCCCAAGTAAATATCAACTTTATTAGATGATCATACTAATCTGATCTAGAGATTTTTCCTGTACTATGTCCATACTTTTCTGGTCATTCTAAAGTGTGTGATATATTGAATGGTTGCAATCATCTGGGTTATAATGACATAGATGAGGGATCCATTGAGGTGATTTTGGCCCCCCCTGCATGTGTCTGATATGCAAGGTCATTCATGGACTGTGGCCATTCATAGACTGTATTTATGGTAGGCAAGACTCAGGTTGATGGATTCTCTTTTGGACTTCCCCCCTAACTGCACTTGACCCTTTTCTAATGGTTTTGTACAGATTTTTGAGCTTGAACTCAGTGATGCAAAGCTGGTTGCAGCACAGAAAACTGCAGAGGCTTCATGTCTGCTTGCTAAATTTGAAGAGGCTCAAGAAACCATGAAAGAAGCAGATGGTATGGTAAATGCACTGGTGGCGGCAAATGAAATGGCAAAGGTTGAAATAGAAAGGCTCAAGAAATTGGGAGCCAGATTAACCAATGAAAGGGACATTTTAATCAATGAGGTTCAAAGCTTGCAGTCTGTTTCTGATCTGAAGGACTGGCAATATGATAACCTAGAACAGCAGTTCAAATTAAATTTGACTGAAACAAGGAGTCAAGTTCTGGCGCTGGAGGATATCATCGCACAAGTTCAGACCACTTTTGGGGAAGAATTCGAGTCAGTAATATGTGATTTTCACTGCTTGAAGGCTCAGCTTCTACATTCTACAAACTTAACAAGATCATGGTTGGAGGAAATCTGGTCCGAGATAATTGTAAAAGATTGTGCTATGTCAGTGCTCCACCTTTGTCACATGGGAATTTTGTTGGAGGTGGTGACTGGGCTGAATGCTGAAAATGGACTGCTCCATCACGGGCTGTGTGACTCAAACTCTGTCATAGCTGATTTGAGGGAGCATAATATGAAATCAGAAAGAGAACTTGAGATGTGTAGAGTCCTTAAGGGGAAACTACTGGTTGACATTAAGAACAGCTTTGATCGTATTACAAGGAAAGAAGATGAAACCGGAAAGCTCAGTTCCAAAATAAGCTCTTTTGAGAAGAAAATCTTAGATTTACAACTCCAAGAAGAGTCTATGTTGGCTAGGTCAAATTCTGTGGGATTTGAACTTGCTGTTTTAATGAAAGAGTTGGACATGAGCAAAACAAATGCTTTGACTACCCTTTTGGATCAAGAGCAAATGTTGAGAGACAAAGAGGAGGTTTTAAAAACTCAGGCTGAGTTTATGATGCTAGACTTATCTGCCAAAGACTTTGAATCACTTATCTTGGCGTCAGAGTTAAAACAGACAGGTCTCCGGAAAGATGAGCTGGAGAGAGAGCGAAATACATTCACTGCAGTTCTTGAGAATATGAAGAAAGAAATGATTCTTCTTAAAGTAGATGCAGAAGTTTATAAGCAATTATTGATGGATATGGAAATTGAGGTTCCTCTTGTAAGGAAAGAAGTTGAAGAAGCACTAAGTGATAGACAGGACTTATTGCTGAAGTTGAAGCAAAGTGATTTAAAACTCAGAGACATGGATACAATAAACAAGGCTCTTGAACTAGATATTCACTCTTTGAAGGAAGTATCTTGTTCTAATGATATATTAAAGGGTGAACTTGGCAGGGTCCTGGAAGCTAAGGAAATACTGTCAGTTCAGGTTCAAGAACTTGAAACTGAAGCTGAAAGACTTATTCAAGATTTGGGGACAAAGAACACAGCTCTGGAATCTTCTTCTAGTCATATCTCTGTCCTTGAACTACAAAACCAAAAGTTGCAGAATGAAGTGTGCTTGCTGGAAGCTTCATTTTGCAGACTTCAAACTGACTTGGACAAGAAAGATGCAGAGCTGAGCAGAATGAGCTCCATGGAAGAACAAAACAAATCACTGAAAAATGAGTTAAGGAAGCTGGAGGAGGACCGCTGCAGAGTTCTTGAAGATTTACAGGAGAAGAAATCTGAATTTGAAACTTCTTTTAGCCGCATACATGTCTTTGATCAGGAGAACCAAAGGTTGCAAGACAAAATTTACTCCCTGGAAACTTCCATTTCCAGTCTGTATACTGATCTGGATATGAGGAATGAAGAATTGGTGGAGCTTCGATGTTCTCAATTTGTCATCAAAGAGGAACTTAGTTCGAAAAGCCATGATATAGAAACTCACATAGGCAAGATAAATGCTTTGAAGGAAGAGAATGGTTCTTTAAGAGCTGAACTTGTGTGTGTTGAGCAAAACAGGGATAAAATTCTTTCTGTGCTAACATTGAATGCTAAAACTTGTGTTGATTTAGTTGAAGCAGTTGATAAGTTAGGAAACATAATATTTCCAGTACTAGAGGGAAATAATATTACACTGCTAAATAAAATGTTTCAGGAGATCTGTGAAAACGAAGAGAGGGCATCTAAGTTCATAGAAGAGTCAGAGTGCTTAGAGCACTTTGCTAAAGAGCTGATATCTGAAAACTTGTCTCTCCAGGCTGAGTTGTTGCGGAAAGATGAAGTCTTGAAAGGCCTGTTGTTTGATTTGAGCTTGCTGCAGGAGTCAGCATCTAATACCAAGGACCAAAAAGATGAATTTGAAGAAATGGTGACTGCATTGGATTCTTTAGAGAATGATCTTGCAATGAAATCGGATGAGCTTGATGAGGCTGTAGCTCATGGTCAAAGGCTTGAAGCTCATTTACAGGAGAAAATTAACATTATCTCTACTTTTGAGTTGGATATTTCAAAAGAGCGTGAGTCGCTAAAACTTCTTTCAGATGAAAACCTTCAGCTAAGAGTTCACATTGAAGATGTTTTTGCAGCAAAAACTTCCATTGAGGAGGAGTTAACTGAGAAGAAGAAGGTAACTGAAAGGTTAGAGGAGGAGCTCCTTGAAATGGGTAATGCCCTAGACCAAATGAACAATTTCATTGAGGGCTTGAAGAACGATTTGAACATGGTTATTAACGAGAGGGATAACCTCAGTTCCGAGGTTTTTGTATTGAAAGAGAAACTAGAAATAGCACAAGCTCTGTCTGAACAAAATGAAGCTACTGCCATGGAAGCTCAACAGGTATGTGCTGCTTTGGTATATCAGTTCTTTGATTCTTTTAACTATTTCAATTATGTCTTTGTTCTGATTCATGTTTGTTCTGTCAATCTTAGTTAGCAGAGACAAGAAAGATTTATGCTGAAGACAAGGAAGAGGAGGTGAAACTCCTTGAGAGGTCAGTGGAAGAGCTAGAATGTACTGTGAATGTATTGGAAAGCAAGGTGAATTTAAAGTCTGTCTCTTTATTTAGTTTTATTTAATGCATTTTCTGTTAGATTTATTTCATTAATCTCCTTTTATACTTTTCACCTCTACTTTGCTAGGTGGACGTTGTCAAAGGGGAGGCTGAAAGGCAACGGTTGCTGAGGGAGGAGCTAGAAATGGAGCTTCAGGCTGTGAGGCAGCAGATGCTCTCGGTACATACTTCTGGTGTTACCATGGATTCAGAAACTCAGAATGTTAGAAGGTATGATGCTGTCCTGCAGAGGTTTGGAAGCATTTACAATCTTTTTCCCTTAGTTGCATAGACCCACTGAATCATTGCATGTTGTCACCGATATCTGTTCTCTCCTTCCAGACATATAGAAGAGAAAGAGAGTGAGTTGCAAGAAGCCCGGTTGCAGATACAGATAATAGAAAAGGATATGGCCGAGAGGGATGCAGAGGTGTAACTTCTTTGTGCATATTTTGCTTTCAATTTTATAACTGTCTTTTTTGCACAAGATAGTTAAGACAAGTCTGCTGATTTGTCTCTAACATGATTGTTGTAATCTCTCAAGGTAGCTCAGTCTATTGAAGTGGTGCATTTTCACTTTTTTCCAACAGATTGCCCAATGCAGAGTGCATATCTCTGAGCTGAATTTGCATGCAGAGGCACAGGCACGTGAGTACAAGCAGAAAGTAGGTTATCATTTAAAAGAATTAACAGGTTTTCACAAATTATGTTTACTGCATTTCATTGTCCTGTCTTGGATGTTAGGTGGCATGTGTAGAATTAGCTTTCTTCTCTTCCTTCTTAAATTTTCTGCTACTAAATTGAATTAATACTAAAAATAGTTCAAAGCATTGGAAGCCATGGCTGAACAAGTCAGACCCGAACACACATCCTCCCATGTTGCAAATTCATTATCAGTTAAACCAGAGAAGCAAGCTGCAAAATCTAGGGGATCTGGTTCCCCTTTTGAGAAGCAAGCTGCAAAATCTAGGGGATCTGGTTCCCCTTTTAAGTGCATCGGTTTGGGCTTGACCCAGCAAATAAACTCTGAGAAGGATGAGGAGCTTACTGCAGGGAGGCTTCGGATTGAAGAGCTTGAAACATTAGCTGCAAGTCGACAGAAAGAGGTATGCATGTCAACCCATGCATTTGGTAGGATTTCTTCTTTCACTTTGCCAAGATGTCCTTCATGTTCTACATTTAAATTCCCTGGCCTTTTCTTTCCAGATATTCATGTTGAATGCCAGACTAGCTGCTGCAGAGAGCATGACCCATGATGTAATTCGGGATTTATTAGGAGTAAAGCTGGATATGACCAACTATGCTGTAAGATTCTGAATCTCTAACATACATTGTTAAATTTATTAATTCTTGGTTGATACTGTCTTTCTCAGAGTTAGTGTAGTCCATGTAATTAAAATATTGTAGAATCTATCTTTACTCTTTAGGAGGTCCTGCTGTGTGAATATTTTGTGGGGTACACATTGGGTCATAGAGATGAGCCCTCTCTTCTTACCTACAGTCTAGGGGTGCAACTTGGACAGACTGAGCAGAAGCCCAAACAAAGAAGGGGAGGATCAATCTGTAACCAACCTAATGCATGGATTAGCCAGAGTGCTCAATTTGAGTCTATTGTATGTAAAACTAATCCTAGCCCTAGCTGGCAGGCATTGGGCTGTTAACAGTAAACTAACCGACTCTCCTAAAATCTTAAGATGTTAGGAGATACAGGAATTAATATACTTCACCAATATGCCAAAATCCCCAGGACTGATGAAACGTGTTAGGCTAGGCCCTTTAACGTTGGAATCGTAACACTACATGCTCTGCAGCCAATGTCCACAGTGGCCCACTCTTGTGGTGGCATTCACTCTGGCTTCTTTTTAGTCCAGGGAGCCCTTTCCACACTGTGTTTACCCAATAGAATGTGGCGGCTTTCACGCTGGTCCAGGTTGCCCTTTCCACATGTAGTCCCTTTTGTGACTCGAACTCAAGACGTGGTGTACTCTGATACCATCTTAAATAAAGCAATTAACGGTCTCTCCCAAAACCCTAAGTTGTAGGAGAGGTTAGAGTTAATATACTTAATATATTTCAATGCTCCCCCTGAGGAGGGACACTCCTGGACAATGAACTCGGGGGAGCTAGGTGCTAGTCCACAGAACGTGCATACATATAAAGACTGGGTTGGGTGAATAGTTGTGGCCACAGGGATAAACTTGGAACTCTGTCTTGTCTTTTTACATACAAAGTAGCCAGAGTACTGAGCTAACATTTTAGCTGATTATTTTGTAGCTTATATATAAATAATTACATTTCAGGCCAACTTGAGGCCGAGTGAACCTGAAGTCTTATGCTAGACTAACCTGACCTAAAGACTGGGTTGGGTGAGTTGGGTTTTGGTTGAGGCAGAACCATGTTACTTCCTTATTATGGTTTCTTCCTAAAGCTTGCCCATTTATGCTGACCACCTTTCCCTTTTGTTAATAGTCACTGTTGGATCATCAGCAAGTGCAGAAGATAACGGAGAAGGCTCGTCTCCATAACGAAGATTCTCAAGTGAAGGTCAAGTTTCCTATTGTAATGGTGAAACTAGGATGTCTTGTTTCCTGTTTGTGAGTTTGATTTTCTGTAAATGCATCCTTCATGCAGGAACAAGAAGTGCTCAAATTGAAGCAGCAGCTCAATGAGTTTATTGAAGAGAGGCAAGGGTAAGTAACTTCCACATCAAAACACTCAAGTTTTCTGATGCTTCTGCGTGTTAAAGTTTCTTCCCTGTTTTATATTCTAGATGGTTGGAGGAAATAAACCGAAAACACACTGAGATGGTGGCTGCTCGTATCGCACTGGAAAAGCTTCGACAGAGGGATCAATTTCTCACAAGGGAAAATGAAATGTTGAAGGTTTGGATGTCTAGTTTATTTTTGGGTTGGTTGTTTGTCTTTTGTAGAAGGTGTATCTTTGGTTTTCTACCATCTGACTGCCGTATACAACTGTTTAGGTGGAGAATGCAAACCATGAAAAGAACGTGATGGAACTTGAAAATGAAGTGAAGAAGCTTTCTGGCCAGCAAAACCTTCAGCAGCGCATCCATCACCATGCCAAAATTAAGGCATGAAATTTTGATCTCCAGTTTTATTCAAGGTTTAAAAATCTCATTACCACGGACTAAGTTGGCTGACCTGGAATCCAATTAGCACCTGTTACTTCTCAATCAAGTCATTGTGAGTTGGGAACCAATGGATTCAGAGTTGGACTGATAACACTACAAAATTTAACCTGCATAATTTCCATCGTTTTATTATGATATTTTAAGCCTTGATTGACCTATTGAAAACATCAGTGGTTTTCTGAATTAATGTTTATATGATTCATCCAATGCAACAGGAAGAAAACAATTTATTGAAAATTCAGAATGACAATCTAGGAGCTAAGTTGCAGCGCAAGGAGGCTATTCTTTCACGTGTTCAGGAAGAGCTTGCCCGCCTTCGTTCTTCTAATGGGAGGGGTTCGTTTGTTGATTTCGAGGAGGAGCAACGACTGAATGATAAACTAAAGGTTAGTATTTAGTGAAGAGGTAGATCTCTGCGGTCCTTGGCCTGAGCAAACTGGTGGTATTACTGAGTGGTAAGTTGTTCAACCTATGGTGAGAGTTGGTGGCCTAACAGTCCGGATAAATCCACAACAGGAAACTGAAGAGGAGAGACTCCAATTAGCAGAGAAGCTATTGAACTTGTGCACCAGTATTTTAAAGGTCACTGCAAATCTCTACTCATACTAATTTCTAGTGTCAGTACCTACATTTCCAACTATTATATTAATAAATTGCAAATGTGATTGGTTCACCATGGTTCTGATTCGAACCAAATTGCAGGCAGCTGGAATAACACGACCGGTATCTGATGTAAGCTTCTCTGTGGTAGAAGAGGCGCTTGATCAGCTCAAGGATCGAATAATTTCATCAGAAAGAGAATTGGAAGATTTGAAATTTAAGGTCGGGAGATCTGTTCCATCTGCTTGAATAAAGATAGTTGTCAATGTTTTCAAATATAAAACAAAACTTGAAAGTAGCTGCTTATTTTGCAGAGTAGAATAAGCGGCGAAAGAATGCGCTTGTCTGAGCTCAAGCCACAATCGTCGCCATTAAACTCGAGGATAGATGAGACCTGTCCAACACCAAGAAGGGGATCCCATACTCCATTTCTTACTGCTTTAAGTCGATAACTCGGTACAAGGGCAAAAGAGCCTGGTATTCACATGGATTGTTAGCTTTTCGTTAACAGTTTGAAGTTAGTTATACGCCAAAGAAGGCACGGCTCTCACCATGACCTCAATTGTTAGTTGAGCTATCAATCAATTCTTTTCTGTGAATGTTCTCGCTTATATAATTCAATGGAAATCCTTGTCTGTATATTCTATAAAAATCAAAAGTTTAATCATCTGATGTGTAAACTGATCTAATGTTCTTGTCTTATTTATTAAGCATGGACGATACATACCCATACATGTAGCAGACGTTGTAGAAGTAGCGTGACCACAAATGCATGATCCCATCTAAGAGATTAACTAGGTCAAAGGTCTACTGGCTGATCTTAATCATCCAAATTTCTTTACAGTGTCCAGAAAAAATGTGATAAGATTGAGAACATAAAATGGCTACGATTAACTGGTTGAATGCATTTCAGAAAGTTGAGAGGTATCTTCAATAGCTGGCGAAATGAAGAGTAGTATCTGCAATTCTGCAAACATAATGGCAAATTCATCAACCAAAATAAATTGGATGATTTGACTCTTCTTGTAGGTAGTTCATGTGCTATTTTATTTAAGTTTCTATGACACTCTGGATTCTGTGCATGTAAAATCCATGCACAATTCGTATTTAAAGGCCTGCGAACATTCACATCAGCATCAAAAAGTGATAAGCACGTGTCCCAAAAAATGCAAGTCACTTTTTAATGCTGATATGAGTGTTCTCAGCCCCTGACACGCATTGTGCATGGATTCTGTGCTCACAGAAGCCAAGCTGCTATTTTCTTCCATTCCTTAAGTTATTACTAATCCTGTTAGTTGCTGTGCTTCAGAAGTGGCTTTATTAAGGCTCTGTCTGGTGGTTGTCCGTAACGGAGTAGAAAAGAAAAGAAACCAAAAAAAAAAAAAACAGATAAGTGGAGAAAAGAATTGATTTTTTTTTTTTCTACACGTCTGTTTACCCCCCCCCCCTTTTTTTTAAATATATATATAAGTAATCGTATGAATTTTATTAATCAAAATCGATAAATTTACAATGAGACATCATGGCATACAAGGACCCGAATACAAAAACTCTCTCAAAACTCCTCCCTTTGCAAATACAAGGATCCGAATACAAAAACTCTCTCAAAACTCCTCCCTTTGCAAGCGAATCAGTATCTTCATTATGGGATCTTGGAACAAGAGAGAATAAGGGATTGATCGATTCTTGTACTAAGTCTCTAATTTTGTGAATGAATCTTGCTAATGTCGAAGGGCCCATGCTTTTTACCTTTCCCCCAACTTATTACTGAGGACAAATCCCCTTCAACAATAGCCCCCATACCCAATTCTCTTAAAAATCTCAGACCATGGAGCAATGCCAAAGCCTCTATACCATGAACAAATCACAATTCCCTGTCGATCCAGAAAAATCCCACATGATAGATCCAGAAAAATTTCTCGCCACCCCACCAATGCCTGTCTGTTTAACATGACTACAAGAATGGATTGTTTTAATTCATAGAAATCCTATATACAATCTCCCGACAAATGCCTTCATCACAAAACAAGCATGTATGCTGTAAATCCCAAATAAAACCAGTCTGTTGTCTATTACCCTCATCGTTCCAGCGATTACATCCAACAACTAGGTTATCCTTGAAACACGTGTTCCCAATGATAAAACAAATGGTTCACGATGAGAACAATTGCAAAACAAGTACATCAACTAATAAGTCTCCATATTACGGTCAAATGGTTCCAAGAACTGCTAGGACCCGGTGAAAAACTGTGTTTTTGCAGTTATCAATGTTAAAAAAAATAAAAATAAATTAAAGAACAATTTGTTTTTTAAAAAGCCTACACATGGAGAATATGAGTTCATGATACAGACTCAGAGCGTGCATTTATATAAGCCACAAACAAAGGATGGAGAGTGGAAGAACATAGAATGTACAAGCAATACTACCTTACACAGCCAAACCCCTCCTGAGTTAGGGATTTTTTGTGTGAGAATGATTGTCTGTTTTAAGACAGACCTCTATTATCGTGCATTGATTGACACATGATGTGTTTTTGAATTTGATGTCTTTTATTGACC
>JAOXJP010000012.1:8109840-8122337 GCA_025762735.1 Platanus orientalis | reverse complement strand
TTTCGGTGCTGATGTGTCCGTACCCTGATGCCGTTTTCACAGTTCTCACAAGATTCGTTCACACCTAATTTTTAGTGTTCTCCGTTGGGTTTAATGACTTTGGTTTGTCTAAACACATCCGCAATCAATTACATATGAGCCCCTGTCCGAGTTGATGTTTGGCCTGGTTTACAAAATAATGATTGAGGCAAGAAAAATTATTCTCTCACCGACAGACGGAGGAAAATATTTTCATCCGCCCCGATTAACACGCGTCTGTAGAAGAGGGAAAACTTTGCTACCCAATTTCTAAATAACTGTTTCAATTTGTTTTCTTTTATCTTTTCAAACTTCTACTAACCCCATGGTTCTATCAGTTGCCTCAGACACGTATCTAAAAATTAGGAAGGATGAAATCATCCTTCTATCGGTATTGATTTTTCTGCTCTTGAAATAAAGAGTTCTTTCCAATGCGTATAAGGGTTTTATTTCTGTTGTTATAAAACCTGGAACGGTTAGCTGGTTGAACCAGTAAATTTAGGAAGTAGATACCATGAAAGCATGGTTAGCATGGAGAAGTATTTGTTAAAAAAAACCATCTGACCTATCCAGTTTTTGTGTTGATGTGGCTGACCTAGACAAAGAGGATCAAATTTGCTTAAAAACCTTTTATTTATGATGTTATTGCCAATCTGGTTGACCCACTAGTCGAACCACATTGACCCACACTGTCGAATGACTTTGGCCCAATTCTGATTACTATAATTAGGTGGCTCCGTCACTTGCAATCTTTGTTTAAATTATAATACGAAGTGTCATTAAGGATATTACCCAGACAGATTTCAAGACAAATACTGTTTCAATGATCTCATAATCTTGTTTGTTTTATTTTTCTTTCTAAGCTAATCCCATTGGTTAACGAGACTAGGCATTACATACATTTGTTTATTCGTGAAACAATACAACTAGAAGGGAGGATCTCCACATAGAAATTGAGGCTTGATTTTAAAGCAGTGTATATAGTGTTTGATTATTGCAAGTCCAGGCATCAAAAGTAGATGCTCAAGGTGACCAAATCTACTCTTGGTAACAGGGACTGGATCAAGGTATCTAGGGCATGGGGTCCTTCCTAGAATGTAGTCAGTGAGAAATTCTCTCTGCCAAATTCTTCATCTCTCAACCTTTGTAAGAGTTTGCTATCGTCCAATGGGAGTCTACCCACATGCCAACTTTGACCAGAGACATGATCTATGGTAGTTCTGCAAGGGGATCTTGTTCATCATTTGCTTTTTGTCAGATGAATCCTGCATTGAAGTTCCTCTCGAGGAATAACCTAGTCAGTTATATATATATATATATATATATAGATATATATATTGTTATTCAAGTAGAGCCCCTTGGGAAGAGGAGTAACTAGGACTTAGTAACACCCTACATTCCTCCTTTCATGGAGTTTCATCCCACTCCCTTCACTTTTTCCAATCCCTCAAGGAAGGACATAGACTTGGATGGTAGGTGACATAAATTTGAAACATACTATTTGGTTCCAATAGCTTACAAAAAGATCTCATGATCCCAAGTTCTTTAAAAATAAAATGGAAACCCTCTAAAGCTCTATCAAGGAGGTGTTCCTTTCTTTCAGCCCATCAAGAGTCTAGACAGTGGAGAAGAGACTAACAAACAATATATTTAAAACTTAAAAAGTGAATTCCACTTACTTAGCATAGGGCCCCCTCTATCATAATCAATAACTATCCATGAAGACTGACTTTGTAGTGTTCAAGTTTGTTCACAAGGACAAAAAACTCCTTCCATACGAAGAATTAACATATGCCTTTTTTTTTTAATTTTCAAGACCTAAACCATGTTATGTTGGGTCCTATGCATAATGGCTATGTGAGAGAGAGAGAGAGAGAGAGAGAGAGAGAGAGAGAAAAGATTCTTAGAGAAGATTCTTTGTAGCTTAGTTTGTACAGAGATTTATAGATAGAAGAGTTATTATTGTTATTTAAGGTGTAAGGCAAAGAGAGAAAAAAAAACGTACCGATCGCACTTACAGACGTCGATGTCGTGAAACCCTAGAAAAAAGCTGTAATGCTGCGAAAGAAGGGGACAATGGGGTGGGGGCCATGTGGAATGTGGGGGCATCGCATCCATGCACATGAGTGTCATGTCATATCATGGGATGCATGAGTATGTATAGGTACGGGAAACTTGAAGTTAGAGATGAGTATGTTCACGTGTTGAAATATTGAGCCTCTTGATTACCACAAAAAAAAAAAAAAAAAAAGAGGGAGCCTCTCTTGCAAGCAAGAGCACGAGAGATGATCCTGATGAGGCTTCTTTATATTAATCAGATGATGATGATAACGGTTAGGTTTTGAGGAAGATTCGGCGGGAAACGAATCTTAATAAAGGAACGTAGGAAAGAAAAGCGGCTGACAGCGACTGACCGAAGGGTGGTGGGTGGTGGTGGTGGTGGTGGAGTTGAGTGGGGAAGGGGGAGCCCGGCCATCGAGGGACGTCCTCGATGGCCTTCCTTCCTTTGACGGCGACTGGCTCTGTCCTGCTGCGCTGGCGCGGTATGGGTTTAGCAGGGATTGCTGATTGCTCTCTCTCCCGTCGTTTTCCACTGCCCGGCCAAGCCTTGAATAGGTACGTGGGCACAGAGCCATATCGTGTCTTATTCCCTCTCGGGTTTGAACTTTGAATCATCTCCGGTCCAAATGGGGAGATATAATTTTTAACCAATCAGTGTCTAACACGATGTCCAATAAAGAGTATTTTGGTAAATGTACTTGGTCTAAGGATGGTAGATTGGTAGTACCTTACCAGCTTTCCATTTAAACGAGATGATTCGAAACCATCTTTTTCTCTCTCTCTGAACGTGTCTTATGTTCAGGATGGCACGTACAATAGTCATACGTAGGTAAAAAGGATAAGAAGAGGGAGTAAAAGAAAATATATATATATATATAAAAAGAATATGTATATAAAAGAAGAAAAAGATCAAGGTAAGAAGAAAAAAAAGATAGATATCCTTGTACGTTTCCATCACCATTTTTTAGCAAGCATTGTTTTACTTCTCTTTAATGGTTTTTCTTTTTCCCCTAAATTTAATTTTACTCTTTCTTGGACCCACTATATGAAACACATACACAGTTACACACACAGGTCTAGTTACTAGTCATGTGAATTGCTGCTCAAATGTCCTTGATTAGATTAATTATTATGCTAAAAGAGTTAATTGGTCTTCCTTAAAACTTGAAATTGAAAAGGGTTATTTTTTAAAATTTCAAAATATATGTATATAGAGAGAGAGAGAACTTTGTGGAAATGAAACTAAGATTCTTCTCTTTAAAAGGGTTTTCAATGAAAAATACAAATTCATTCAACCACTTCATTAAGCTTGATTTGAGGGAAAACAAAGAGATTAAAATGAAAAATCAGTTGTTGAAATTTTGGTTTCCAAGTTATCTAGTAGCTTTGAGAATGTAACATTGGCCTCAAGATTACTCTACTTATATTTTCTCTTACAAAACTTTCTTCACCGATAATTGGTGTTTAAAAACAACTAGTTAACTGGGAAACTCAGCCAAGTTCCTAGTTGATGGGCTGTGAAAATTAGGATGATGTCAGCAAGCTAGTCACTAGGTAATTCATCCGAACTTTTTAAGTAGCTCAGATGAGTTTTCCAGAAAATTGGTTTTTTATTACCATAATGCTCTTTAAGACAATATGAAAAGCTAAAAAGTTTATAATACCGTCTCATGTTATCTCCCCTTTGGTATGTTCTATTTCAAGACTACAACTTCCTTTTTGCCATTTATTTTTTTCTATATTTTTTATAAAAAGTTAATTTTTATTATATTTATATATTTTTTTAAATTTTAATATATTTTAGTACTGATTAACTGGTAACTTGGATCGGTAGACATCCAAATCATTGGACCGATCCGAGTTTTTAAACATTGCCGATAATCCTCTTTCACAACATTAACAGTTAGTCTTCAGAAGAATCTGTAATGGTCATTGACAAATGGCTGCACACTAGCGAGACATGTGGACCCCTCTTCCACCCTATTTCTCCATCGCCCATCCCCTCTTCTTTACATTGGATGAATATTTGGATTTAGACCACAACTTTACTTAATTTATTGTTTCCATGTACATGTTGTCTTTGTCGGTAGGGTCTCACACTACTTTCACGGATTGGAATGACTATTTCACGGTACGTTCATATGTGCCATATGAATAGAGTTGCATCAGGGTCATTTACACTTATGTTTTATTTTCTGTTAGGAGGTCTGCAAGCGTTAACGCAGGCCAAACTGAGCAAGCTTTTAATCTCAAGTACATGACCATGGTCTTAGCAGTCGTACCTCTTGAAAAAAATCTAATAAAGGTTACACAAATATACACAAGTGCATGTTAAAGTGCCGCTAAAATGTGTTACGCACTAGTTACCAAGTTCATGGAAAATTCCCTCATAAAAGGGTGGTAATTTAGTGAGTTAAGAGACCAAATTACTCTCTCTCTCTCTCTCTCTCTCTCTCTCTCTCAGGACCACTTGGTTACTGTAAAAGAAAGTTACGAATTGAGTGAAGTCGAATAAGATGGCTTGATAATACGCAACAATGATCAATTACTACACTATGTAAGATGAATTGATTAATAGCCTGTTTGGCAGCCACCTGTAATGTAATCATTTCATTTGAATTTCTCAAGGCATTTGTAGTCATGAGGTGATGGTTTGTAATGAATTCATTCAAATTTATACTGGTTTGTTAACTACAATTAAAAATGAAGTCATTTTAGGTTTTTCTATAAAATGAAATGACTGATGTTATCAAGAACAAGTCGTGTAAATCTGAATAAGTTCATTACAATCCATCCCATTCTGGCTTCAAAACCTTTAGGAAACTCAAATGAAATGATTACATTACAGGGGGCTGCCAAACACAGCCTAAAGGAAATAAAACAAATAAGGGAAATGCCAAAATTGACATGGGTTAAAGTAGTGAAACAATACACAAGTACTTATAATTTAATAGAAGAATATAGTCTTAGGCAGAATGATAGGATATGATTTCCGTAGCTAACCACAAGCGTCAAGCTACTTGAAAATAATTAACGGCAATCTAGAAAAGATAATCACAGTATCACCTCGCATTTAAATCCCACTGGAAGAATTACACAGATGATTGTGTTGATGTTTGTCACTCCTGCAATATAGAGCCAAAGGGCCCTAGTGGCTCTACCAAGAAAATTACTTGAAAAGGAATTTTAATTCAATTAAACTCATTGCTTGATGAGGTCCATTTAGTGAATTAAATAGTCAAATTAAGCTACTTTTTAACTAATTCTAATGCCTTGAACCGGCAAAAAACTATATGATACGTGTGCGTGTGGCGTTAATAGCTGATGCACAGGCCCCTCATGAGTCTTGACACACCAACACGTGTGATTAATTAGTTCAAGCTTAAAGGACTCTTGAGTATACCACTACCACACGAGAGCAATCAATCATCTTGCATCTAGCTTGTGTGTGGGGAAGGCTATTTTTTACTCTTTTTTTTGTTTTTCTGATAATGATGGGGAAGGCTAAATTCAAGCCATAAGTTTCGGGCAATGCCTTTCTAATTGGGTCATCAACTTTACACATGTTTCCACGTGATAAGCCCTCTCCTTGAACTGGTAATCATTGTCTTTGAACGACAATATTCAGGAATGAACACAAATCCTAAAAAAAAACTAATTACTTAAGTGGAGAACCTAATTGTTATTCTCATAAACAAATTCTCAGCTCTCCTCCCCACTTCCAACCAAGAAATCTATAAATTTTCAACCAAATCGTTTGGAGATCAAATGCAACAGCACTTCAATTGTAAGCAAAGGGGAAAATCATCTTTCAAGACAGATACAAAGAAAACCTATCTAATTACAAGAGCACCCATTACCCTTTCTCAAGATGGATGAGGAATCCTATTTTTTTTTCTTTGTTTTTATCTGTTATTTATTTCTCTTAAAATTTTTGATACAGAAGAGAAATAATTTGGTAAACCAATAAAGAAAAAATGATTCATTCGTTAATATTTATTGTGACTGTTATTGAAACCATGAGGATAATAATGTGGTCTTATCAACAGTGATTTTCATTAGAGAAAAAGTGTGATCATAATTCATAAGGGTAGATTGGGAAAAAAGAGATGTCGACAATTCACTTAGGTAGTCCTTCCAAAAACCGCTTACAGCTAAACTCCAAAACCACTTTTTGGGGACAGATAAGTGGTTTCTTTCTTCTATCTATATTAAAGCTCCCAACCTCCAATTCCCTCTATTCTTTTACACCCAGAAAAAAACTGCCCAAGAAAACCATCCAACTGAACCTTACAAAGGCAAGGGAGTCTTGTTGTGTTGTTTCCACCTTCTTATGTCCCTCCCAGCATATAAACTGCACAGCAAAACCTAATTTCTTTAACCTTTTCACAACTCAAACCACTTACTATTTTCTATTTTCTTGTTTTAGGTTGTAGAATTGCAAAGAAGAAAAAGATGATTCAAGAGCTCTTAGGAGGAGGTGCGGGACTAGTTGGAGGAGAGAGGAAAATCTCCATGGGAAGTGGAGTTCTAGAAGGGTCACCTTCTACTTCTCCATCTCCTTCTTCTTCTGCAACAACAGCTACTGCTGCAGCTACTAGTACTACAGCATCATCATCCTCAGCTTCGGATCAGCAAACCCTTAGATGCCCAAGATGTGATTCTTCAAACACAAAGTTTTGTTACTACAACAACTACAACCTCACTCAGCCTCGCCACTTCTGCAAGACCTGCCGGCGGTACTGGACAAAAGGTGGTGCCCTCCGCAATGTTCCCATCGGTGGCGGCTGCCGGAAAAACAAGAACACTAGCGTGTCAACAGCTGCCGGAAAATCCACCACCGGAAAAGTCAAAACGGCTTCTGACATAGTAAAATCAAACCTTGGTAGTGGGTTTGATCATGAGCCACCCCCCAACCAGATTCTATGGGCTTCTCCACAGAATTCTCAACTGTTGGCCTTACTGAGAGCCACCCAAAACCCTAACCCTAACCCTATGTCTAATTCTGTTACGGTCAAGGATGAAGGGACTACAATAGGATCCCATATGACAGGCGCATTAAATGCACGAACCTTCGGCCTAGATCCTCTAAGCCAGATTCCTATGGGTTTGTGTAGTTCTTTTTGGAGAAACAATCAACATCAACAACAACAACAGCAACAGCACCACCATCATCACCACCAGCAACAACAACAGCATCATAGCTTAATAGGGGGTGAAGTTCAAAACGCAGGGATTCAAGACCTTTATCAGAGGTTAAGAACATCGGCGAATTACTACACTGCTCATTCGCCGGCAGGACTTACTAATGTGGCTTCGACATCGTCTTCTTCATCTATGTTGGAACAAGCAGCTCCCATTGCTGGAGGGGAATTGGGTTACTGGAATCCGGCATTTTCGTGGTCTGATCTACCAACGACCAATGGTGCATTCCCTTAAGAACCTCTTGTTTACCTCTCTCTAGAGAAGCTAATGTTGCTACTGTTTTTGCCATTGGGGGTATGGTATAAGCATTTGGTTGTAACAACAGTTGCTCTTTTTCTTCCTCTATCTGATCTCTCTTTCTTTCTTTATTTGTTTTCTTTTTTTTTTTTTTTTTTTTTTGTTCTTCTTTTTTTCTCGGTGTGTGTCTGTTATTTGTGTGTTCGTGTGCTTAGCTTCTGAGAATGTACCAAAGAGCAGGAAGAAGAAAATGGTAAAAGTACAAAAAATGGTAGGTGTTTCTTGAGTGCTTTTGATTTATCTTCGGAAACCCCATGTTGTCACATAAAATATCATTGCTTTTCTTCAGATATCGAAACAAATGTTAGAAAATCTAGTAGAATCTCAAGATTTTTCTCTTCTTTTTTTCTCTTTCAAATCTCATTTAGTGGGTAAGACATTAAAAAAATGGGGAATATAACCTTTGAGTACTTTTATTCTTATTTTTTTCTTCATTTTCTTTTTCTGAGCTTTATTTTGACATATGAAGAAGAAGCAGAAGCACAAGAAGAAAGAGTTATCTGCTATTTTACTTTAGGTTCTAGGGTTTTTTTTTCTTTTTTTTTTTTTTTCTTTTTGCATAGAAGAAGAGGTAGTGGTGGTGGTTAGTAGTACAAACTACAAAGGCATTCCTTGTTTAATAATGGTGAATGAAGGGTTAAAGCAGCCTTGGGAGAGCGTTGCCAAAAACAGAAACTTGATTCGATTCTTACAGTTGGAAGGGTTTCGCCGCGTCCTTATGCTCTTGCGCTGGACGACTCTCTCTCTCTCTCTCTCTCTCTCTCTCTCTCTCTCTCTCTCTCTCTCTCACTTCACTTTGTAGTAGTTTGTAGCCTAAAAATGTAACAAGATTAGGAAGACTTAATGATAGTCTCCCCCACCATCTGCTACAATTCTTCCGAACTCTACTAGGGTTCCATAGAAAACAAAGATTTGCTGTGTTTCTCCAATCTGTTGATTTGCATCTTCTTGATCCTTTACAAAAATGAGGATTTAGTCAAATAATACGACTTAGCTCCCATAAGAGCAAGTTGACTTTCATGTGAGAAGGGAATGAACTGGTAGAAGGAAAAATAGGAGATGGGTATGGATGGCATAACCTCATCATTCTTAGCAAACTGCAAACATTTTATTTCTGTCATCAATTCAAAGGTCATATTTTTCTTTAGACATTGAGTGATCTGGTTTCCAAGTCTGGTAGAAATTCAAAACATAAAGGGTCTCCAGCCTAGTGCATCATCTTCTCTGAGAAGATAAATCTCCTTGTTTAATGCTTGCCTTTCTTTTAATTCTTAGCACAAACCCATCTTATTCTATGGATCAAAATAAGAAGATCACCTCGGCAGGCATCATAGAAGACCTAAGAGTAATATTAAGTTAGTTATCAAGATTGGTGATATCATAGAATATGAAAAACAAAATTGTTTTTTTTTTTAGGGAGGGGGGGAGAGGGAGATGAAAGAGAATTTATTATTCACTGAGCAAAAGAGAGAAAAAAAAGCTTTATATACGGCAATGCCTGCATCCCCTCGCGTCCTCATCAATAAAGCGCATGAGTTCGCTCGGGAAATTCATTGGTTATAATGTCCTTTCGTCTACAACACTAAAAAGATGTCAAGAAGTCATCTTGACGATTAGTTCCTCTTTAGTTAAATTAAAATATTATATACTGAAAACTCTATTTGACAGCTTCAAATTTCGGAAGACAAAAGTTTTTTTGCTCAATGCCAGCCGCTTCATGATTCAGATATTTTACAGCTTCAGCCGAATATCATTCAGCTCGAAGAGGACAGATGTCGAGATGCAGCAACCTATAGCAATACCAAAAGAGGATTCCTCGAGTGATTCCAAAAATATAAACCCATACCTGCCAATGGTTCCCTTAGGCTCTGTGTGGTTGCCATAAAAGGTTGGTTTTCTTGTGATTCTTGGTGAAATTTTCTAATTAAGAAAATAATTTTCAAGCTGTCTGGTTGCCAAGAATAAGAAATACTGGATTTTCAAAATGTTCTCATGTAAGTATCCATTTTCTTAACAGCCATCATTTTATTTTCACAACTCTTACCTGAAAATCATTTCTTTCATGTGAAAATTGTGAAATAGATCGAAGTTTTTCTTTTTCTTATCGCAGTCAATCAAACAGCCATTGGAAAAGGATAAAAAATTACAATTTTTTTTCTGTGTACTTTTCTTTTCTTTTTCTTTTTATTCTTTAATATTCAAGGCAACCAGACAAGGCCTTTATAGATGCAACGATATTAAGACAAGTAGTCTTGTGGTTTTATAGAACCCATCTGCACCAGTTAGGAATGAGCTTGAACAAAAGATCCATCAACTACCCAAGGAGAGCAAAACTCCCAATCTTCAGCTGTATTCACTCACCTTCTTGTATGCTGCCCCTGGAACTTGGTTCGAGTATCCTGAACAATGGTCAGTTGGGTTAATGTCCTGTGTTCAGCCAGAGATGTAACCTGGATGGCGATTCGAAGAAAACCCAAATATGATCCCTTTGGAAAAATTTTGACCCGTTTTGGGGTCCGGATCCGACTCGCAGGGATTAGGATTTGGGGGATTTATATTAAGGGTTTCTCGATTTCGGTGCATCCGCACTGTCTAGTGAAAGCTCTCTTGTCATTTTGGCCTGTGAACATAAGCTTCAAGACCTAAAACCTTGTGTGATTGTTGTTTCATTATTTTCTCTCTTTTATTTTGTTGCATGTGAAACCAAGTCTCTAGCTTTCCGCACAACATGGTCTATATTTGAAGTGGTTGCCAAATTGTTGGATTGTTGGCTGCAATCACCAACTTACGTTTGATCTTGTGAGAGATGTAGCAAGTACCTATTCCTACAGTACTGCTGTCAATGCATTATACTTGTTGGGTTAATGTCATGTATTCAACCCGAGATATAACCAAGGGATGATGATCCGAAAAACCCGAATATGACCCAAAAATTGGCGAAGGTGAACAAAGCGAATCCTTTTGGGGTTTTTGCATTTTGTATCCGCTTTGGGGTTCGGATCTGACCCGTTTTGTATCCGTTTTGGGGTCCGGATCCGACCCGTGCAGATTAGGGTTTTGGGGTTTATATTTTGGGGTTTTCTTGATTTTTGTGCCATCACACTGTTTATTGTAATCTCTGTTCTTCGATCATAGTGAAAGCTCTTCTCCGTTTTCGCCCGTGGACGTAGGTTTCAAGCCAAACCACATAAATCATCTTGCTCTTGTGGTGTGATTGCTTTCTTCTTTATTTTCTTTCTTCTTTTTTGTTGCATACGATCATAGATCTAGGTTTCCGCATAACAATACTCTTATCATTGCAAGCCCCTAAACACATGTTCGAATTTGTTCAAGTTTAGTTTATGATCAATGTGGATCATTCTCTGCAGAGAAATAGCTATGTGAAAACCTTCCACTATAATCATACTATCTATCTCAAAATTGAGTCAACCATTCAATGGAGAGAAGAGAGTTTGTTTTGTGCATTTTAACTATCATGTTCCCTTCTTGCATTTCTTTTCTTCAGTATAAGCGGAAAAAAAAATTATGATTTACTAGCGTCACAAATGGTTTAAGAACATTGGGGACATTCTTCAAATATCTATCTATTCTTGAATAAGAAGTCCTGTCTGTTTGATGAGAAAATCTAAATTTTCTCAGGAAAATTTTGTAAGAAGCATCTGTGAGACACTCTAAAATCACTTCATTTTCTGAGATTTTCCGACCAGATTATATTTTTGTCTCTCATTTGTTTTCCGGAATTTTCTAACTGAAAATGTCATGAAACCTTTATTTATTTATTTTGCCTTGCATTCTTACCATTGTATTTTCTAGCACTTTTCGGGCAATTAGACACAGCCAGGAGAAACAAAAAACCGCAACGATCAACTGTGAAATTTAAAACAATCAATCACCGAACTGTTATTCTCCTTGACATTAGACATCCATGATTCCTTAAAGAACCATTGACTAACCAAAATTGAGTCTACTATCTAATTGCCAATGTAAGATGTCACAAGTAGCCCGTTAACAATGGGAAACAATTAATCAGGAACCTGAAGTTAAATTTTACGTTTTACCATTTTATTGCCTATCCCGACATACGTCATTTTCCAGATAGAAGAAGATATGACCCTCTTATATCACTCAACCCCTAAATTCTCTTTTTCACATTCAAAACCTTCAACTTGCCAAGAAAATGACACTTTGCAAGTATCAGTAGTGTTGAATGAACAAGATTTTGGGAAGCTTCTCTTTTGCTCTTTTTTCTTTCTCTGATTTTTGTTTCTTTCGTTTTAAGACCCTACAAGCAGGAATTTAGCCGTCTTTCCAGTCAAGTAGTGGAGATTGTGGGTGTTGTCACTTGTCAGATTTCCTATGTCCATATTATGGTCTCAGTTTCAACAGTTTCTTACATTAGAGGAATGTAAAATTTTAAACCTTCTTTGAAGTCAGAAATATATGTTGGAAGTGGAAGTTGCTGTCTGTGAGTGTCATTAAGGTACATCACTTGTATTTGTTTAAATGTATAAAGTAGAGTTGGAATACATAATTACACTAATTCTAACTTTCCCTACAACCTTAAGGTTTTAGGAGAGACAGTTAATTGCTTTATTTAAGATCGTATCAAAGGAGGTTTTAGGTATGCACTCTCTATAAACTCGCACCTAACTCCCCCTCGTTCACTGTCAAGAGTCCCTATTGAGGGGGAGTGAGCTGGACAGTTTTGTTGGATTACACATTCAAAGATCGTCACATATACAAGGGTGGTGGTGATTAACTGGTTAAATGACAGGACTAGATGACACAGCGGAATAGCAAGGAGAAGAACACATCACCTCCTTTGTTTGGAAAAAAACTTAAACTTCACCAAAGAAGAGAAAACTCGTACTAAAACTTTTATTAATGAAAAACTGAATTGCCTTGAAGGCTACAAT
>JAOXJP010000012.1:8077064-8090580 GCA_025762735.1 Platanus orientalis | reverse complement strand
TTTTGGCACTGATGTGTCCGTACCCTGATGCTGTTTTCACAGTTCTCACAAGATTCATTCTCACCTAATTTTTAGTGACCTTTTGTAGTAGTCCACCTCCTATTGGTCAAAGATAAGACCGCCAATGTGCATTCTGGCTTGGATGGGCTTTTAGGCTCGGCCCAGAATAAACTGAACTTTGGGCTGATGTTGGATGGGCTGTTTTACATCGTCATTTGATTGAAATGAAAAATATAAATGGTTATTATTTGTAAGGAAAATTCAATATAATGGAGAGCGGCAAGGCTTTTCTACACTTAGTGTATGTAGACGCTTAGGTCAAAGGGCGGCCACATCAGCATCAAAAGTGATTTACACACACCCCTAAAAAGTGAAAATCACTTTTAGCGTTGATATTTCCACCTGCTTTATCATCAGCCGACGTCCGAGCATGCTAGGGGTCAGCATATATAATCCTCACCGAATGGAGAGACATGGGTTGACATTGACAAGGGAATATTAAATATAAGTTGTATGTATATGTCATTGAAGTAGAAGGATATCTCAGTGTGCTTGAACTTCAAACTGGGCTAACAATGTTTCAGCCTAGTCGGGAATATTGAAAGGCTTGAAGTTTACCAATGGAGTCATGGGTAGGGCTTGGGCTAGATGATTTGGGCCTATCTAGGAGTTGAGTAGGCCTGGCTAAAGTCAAGTGTGATCACGACCCAAACTATTGGAGAAGAATTGTCTACAATTCAAATCACACCCACTTTTGTGATTATGTTAAGCCTTTTTGGACTGTAGAGGGATTTTGAACTGTAGACAATTCCCTCTCAAACTATTGAGTTGGAACAGAACAAATCCGAACTTTTTAATCCATGCCACCTTTTCTTTTCTTCTAGCATTCCCTTTATTTATTTATTTTCAAAGCTGGTCTTGGTAAAATGTGGCTTCTTTTTTTATCCTGTGAAAACAAGACGGATTAAAATAAAATGGTCACACAAACCAGGGATAACTTTGGGTTATGCCTTAAAACTTAGGGAATCTCAAGATTAAAATGTTATGTGTTGTAAGATTAAGAGATTCTAAGTCTATAGTAATCACCTATGGATGTATGTTTTGACCTATCCTATTAATCAATGAAGCCAATAGTTCTATCTAAAGGGTTTCACTTGTGATTTACCAGTCTTTTCAATTATTATTATTTCTTTTACGAATAATTCTATTATTACTACCAGAATAATTTTTTGGGGTAAATATGTGTAATTTCCTGTATTACGAAAGATTGTAAATTCTCCCATGAGCCCCATTGAGTAATTATGCTGTCGAAATTTTATCTGTTGGTGGTATCCTTGATATATAATGAGTTGATATATAAATGTAATCTTAAAATGTTTCACCTCAGGTTTCAAAGTGTTTTATAAAATTAAAAAAAAAAAAAAAAAGAAGTTCTGAACTGGTATACGGAACCAGGTCGTTATTAAATTTTCAACTATCCTCAGATAAAAACAATGATAATAACTCATTTGTGAGATCATAACTAATCTAATCTAAACTGGAGGGAGAAGTATGTTATAGACACATTGGACCAAGTCACGACTCTTCATAGTATCTACTTATTATTATACTACAGATAATGTCTGGAGTTGACGTTAAGAACGACGTACGGCATGCGTACTACTACACCCCACACATAAAAAAAGGGAAAGGATCTATCACACACACAAAAGGTAAGATGTATAAGGTTAAAAATATAAAAACAAATTTCAAATGAAAAAATAGGTACTCGGTTAAAACAGTAAAAAGAGTTCAAATGAACGTTTGCTCCTTATTTAAAAGAGTCATAAAATTCAAAATGTAATCACGTGTCAGCTTGTAGTAAAGGGACACGAGGGGATAAACAAATTTGGAGGTAGCAGAAGATCCTTTCCCATAAAAATAACGCGGAGATGACGAAGAAGGGATTCCGAACGCGCTAAGATGTGTAGTTAGTTAATGGCTTGATGCTACGAAGACCTTGGGCTTCAAACTGTCGTTACGCGCGGGTAGTTGACGACTTCAAACTTCAAAGAACCCAAAAGTAATCACAAGGCGCATTTTAGAATCATATCTCGTGTGTCTAGTGTCTGACTTTGTTCGGACATTGGAGGTGAAGTGCATGTTGACCTCAAAATGGTTTTAGAGGAGGCGTTCTCGTTTCGGGTGGGAAGTATGTTGTAAACCGCGTACGAGGGTGAAGACCACGAGATCTTGTTCATGGCCGATCGCCTAGGTTTTCCACCATCGCCGGTTTCTCGCTAGGGTTTCTGTCTCTGTAATGGAAGACTGCAACGACCTAGGATTAGTGTTTGGGCTACGGTTCCTCAATTTCCCTAAATAAAGAACGCGTCTACCATGCATTCCGACCCTCAGAGATGCATTGGTGGCAGAGCTCCTTCTCCTCTCCTTCTTCATCATCATCTTCTCCCAAATCATCTGTCGACTCTCACCAGAAACGCAATGTCAGGGACATCAATTTCTTCAGGAATCGTCGACGATCGCGCACGCAGCCGCAGCTCACGCGTCAGAGGAAGCTTCGGCATCTAAGCGATCTCGATGTCGGGCGTTTTCCCTTGAATAATACGTTCCAGCCGAGGTCTTTGCCGAATTCGACGTTCGTGTCGCGGTCGCAGAGCAGCCTGGACCCCCGGTCATCGTCGGCGGTGCCGCAGCCTCTCCCGCTGCCGGAATTGTCTGCTTTTCTGCGACGGGAAACGGGTTTGTTCTCTCCGAATTCTGGGGATTGTCCTCTTCCTTCGCCTAAGGAGGCTCAGAGCAGAGGGGAGGGAGAGGATGGAGATGGATCGAATTCTTTGATCGGAGATGGTACAGTTGGGAGGTGAATTCCTTTTTTTTTCACTTTTGCAGTAATAATAATAATCATCTTGAATTAGATTATCAAATGATTTGTTTGAACGATGATTTGATTTAGATCTTTATTGCTTTTCTATGAGTGGAATTGAGAATTTTTATTTCGATACTCGTATGGTTGTTCTCCCTGGTTTTATATCCTGCTTTCTCTGGTTGATTATTTGATGTGACATTTTACTTCATTTTCTTTCTACGAGAATCTCCACTTTTCTTGTAACCTTTCTTACATGTACAAAATTGGGACAAAATGTTTATTTATATGCATTGTTTCTTTGAAAATAAAAATAAAAAATTGGTTTTGTCGGCGGGAAAGGCTTATGCTTTTTACCCAGTTACCGGGAATCTAGACACCAAACACTGAGTATCTCTTGTGAAAAATAAAAGGAAAATCGTTTGAGGGGGGGGGGGGGCATTTGGATTGGAGATTCTCATCTTAAAGCCCTTTAGGCTTTAGATCTCTTTCTCTCTTTCTCTCTCTCTCTCTTTCTTTCTTTCCGTTGTCACGGATTGCATTGGGACATTGCTTCTTTTTTTTATCCTAGTATTGGGGAGGGGGTATCGGATCTCAAGTTTTGGAGGAACTTAAATGATTGCGAGGTGAGGGATTTAGTGAATCTTCTGACCTCCTTAAGGCCAAGGCCCATAAGCCTAACCTGGAAAGGGATTGTAGAGTGTGGGTCAAGGATAGTAAAGGTCTTTTCTCTGTTAAGTCTTTCTGTGTACTTGGGATAGGGTGGCTGATTTCCTTTTCTCGGAAAGGAAGTGAGGTGTAGAAGCATTTTCATGTAGAACTTTGTCTTGGATAAAATCCTCGCTTGTGATCACTTAAAAATGAGAGGGTAGAATTTAGCTAACAGGTGCGCGCTGTGCTATTCATAGGAAGAAACAGTTGATCACTTACTTTTGCATTGTATGTTCACTCGTCAACTCTGGTGCTTCTTCCTTGCTTGTTTGGGTGTGGTGTGGATATTCCTGCATGACCTTAGATCTTTACTCCTTGAGTGGAGGATTGCAGGTTTGGATGAGATTCCCCAGGTCATTTGGGATTATCTTCCCGGTGCTCGCTGTTGGAATGTCTGGAAGGAGAGAAACTGGATAACTTTTGAGGGCAAAGTGGCAGGACACTTCTTGCTCCAAGCTTCTACCTTCAACTTGGTTCATGATTGGTGCTCGGTCACGGCTGATTATGATTTTGATCAGTGGCATGCGGTGCGGCCCTTTGATCACTTCCCTGCTTTCATGAAATAGCCTACTGATTATCTTGCGGGTTTTGTTTTTGGTTTGCTTGTGTTTTCTGTTTTCCTTTGTTTTTGTTTGTTTGCTTGTTGCCCTGTTCACCTTTGCTTTCTTCTCCCCTTTTTTCAATAGATTTCTTCTATAATTCTAAAAAAAAAGTTTCTTCCACCTACAATCCAGTAACAAATAAAAGTTGCTGTTTAAGAGAGATTGCAGGAGATATGGGAATTAATCTTACATCCCCAAAACATGGTGAAACTACCAAACTTCACAACTCTATTAAAATTCATCATTGTTGCTACACTTCAACCTTTCTATCACTTTTGTTGCAATTTCTGGGAATTTGTTTGAGTGCAAGATGGGTTTCACAAAGCTGCCTGTGGGACCAGATGTAGCTATCATTCACTTTCTGAAAATACCCTATGGCTGAAGTGGCATCCCAAAATTATATTTAGATCGTGATACTTTTCACAATCTTCTCTAAATTCTATGCAAGGCTGCTTAAAATTTTTGTTTGGCAACTAAATTTACTTAAGTCCATTTTTTTTTTCTTTTTTTAAAATATTTTATATCTAGGTTTATCTTTGTTAGTCAGCTTGGAAGTTTTGTTTAATTCTAAGTAGTTGTTAACTGATTCAAAGTAAGGTTGAGTTAGGTTGTCTTTGGCATATGATCTCTGACATTGGATTGTGATATCAAAATTTGATATTGATCTCAATCCCAAGTTCGGATAATGCCAGTTGTTTGGCTTCAAATAAACATGATCAGATCTAAAAATAAGGATAAAAATCAAAGAACCCAATCAAGAAGAAAAAAGAAGGAAGAAGAAAAAGAGAAAGAAGAAACTTTACAAAAGAAAAACCTCTTTAATTAGAACAAAAGATCTCTCATAGGAACTGAATTGTGGTGCGAATTTGAAGACGGTAGATTGATTTCGGCAGGGCTTTGACATGGCTTTTCATCCCAATTTGCAAGGGGAGAGTTGCTCGTTTCAAAGAGGAGTGGGGAAAAAAGAAGCACATTCAATTGCAACATAAACAAACTGACTGAATAATGAAAACATGCTTTGTACCTTTTCCAACTATTTTTTTTTTTGAAATTAATGACTCGAGAAACCGAACTCAACAAAGCTACATTAAGGTTTTCTGATCTCAATTTGATAGCTTGAAGAAGGAACTTCTAATTCCGGAACAACAAGAATCAATGACATCAACTTCGTTGAGAGATCTTGTAGAGACTACTATTGCAATCAGTTAGATTACAGATCTCAAATTCCAAGAAAAGAAAATAGAGGGAGAGAGAGAGACTTTAAAGAGTTTGAGTTCCAGCGTCAAACTTTTCGAGTACCGTGATTTCTGGCATCGGAGAGGGTTTTGGGTATCTGCAATTTTTTCATGTCACTAGAAAGAACATAGGCAAGGTGGCCCTTTTTTGAGGTTCACGTAGGCGAGGTTATGCACACAGGTTTGCCATCACCAATGGCGAAAAATACCAGAAGGTTTGTACATTGTACTTCCGAATACAAGAGAAGCAGAAGAAAGAAGAAAAAAAAAAACATAGGGGTTATGTTTTTTAAGTTAATAGTCGAAAATTCCCCATATTGTAACATGTGGCTTTTAATTCATTAGTGCCATTTTGAGGTGAATCACAATAATGAGATCAAGATTGGGCTTTTCCGCTCGATCTCCAATTGAGGTAAAATACGAACTTGATTTTGAGATTGTGGTTGATATTGTATACCAATTGGTGGATTTTGAAACCAGATTGCAATCGTATCTAAAATCGCGATCTGAGATCGCATGGCAAAAACAGCCTTAGCAATCCTATTTCTATTACTTTTCTTTAGGCTTTATTTTCAGGGTATCAAAATTTATCTGTATGACTTAATTTTAATGTCATTTGAAAGTTAATTCAGTTACGTTTGCAATGAGTCCAAGATCCTACAAATCTGATGTGATTTGGGGTAGTTATGGCGATAATACTTGTTGGGTACATGACCAAACCATCCTTTCTAGTCTTGCCACTCATCCATCTCAACATCCTCATTTCAGCCACACTCACAACACGTACATAGAATGAGTATGGCTGAAATGAGGGAAAGTCGATTGAGATGGTTTGGTCATGTGCAAAGAAAACCAATGGCTGTGCCAGTGAGAAGGAGTGAGAAAATGCAAGTTGAAGGCACTAGATGGACAAGAGGAAGGCCAAAACTGACTGGGGTTGACATAATAAGGAGATACATGGCAGCTTGTGATTTAACGGCAGATATGGCCTTAAAAAGAGTGAAATGGTGGAATAGGATTTGTATAGCTGACCCCAAATAATTGGGATATGGTTGTTGTTGTTGATGACCATAATACTTGTTGGGTATCACTTTATGATGGGAATTATCTGTTTAGCACTTTATTGTAATTTGGTGTTCATCTTTTTGTGATTTGAATTATATGTTGTAGAGTTTTATTTTAATTAGGAGTCTAGGGTTTTGTCTATAAATATGCAGGGGACAAAGTAGCGTGAATTTTTTTTTAATAGTGAGTACATAATTTACTCTGGCATTTGGGTTGGGTGTTGTTTCCAACTCTTGCTTTCTTGAAGCTGCTGGTTCTTTCAACAACTTTATTTGATGATTCCTAAGTTCTATTGCTGCTGATACTTGTGGGTTAATTCCCTTGTTCGCTCCTTTTCTATTTTAATAGTTTGTTTAATGTAGGATCCCAATGGGATTAGGCTCCTAAATAATTAATTGATGAACAAAGACTAAAATGAAATTTTATGCAATAAAGATTGAATCTTGAAATTTGACAATGCAGAAAATTTAATTAAATTCAAGAACCCAAATCTTTAACAAAATAAGGCAAGAAATTCAATTTTTAAATCCAAGAAAGGTTAAATCATGAATTAGAAGTAATCAAAGAAATATTAAAGAAAGAAAGGGAAAAGAAAAGGTGTTGCTGAAAATCCAAGAAATTGAGGTTTTTCAATTTGAAACCCTAAAATTGTGGAGACATGTGGGGACACCTAGCTGCACCCACCCTTTTAGGTGGTAGAATAGTTCTATGAAAGAGAATCTCAAAGAAATTGGGTTTAGAATGGGGTGGCTGCAATGAGTGAATTTATTGGGTTTAGGGTTCTTAAAAATTGGGGAAAATTCAAGAAATAGGGATTTTAGGGTTGGAAATTAGGGAAATTGGTATTGATGGGTTTAGTTGATTATGGAAGGCTTAGGGTTGAAACGAATTAGGTTTTGGATGAAAGGAATAAAAGTAATTAGAAGAAAAAGGTTGCTGAAAATTTTCTGCAGTAAGAGATTTCAGGAAAGAATGAAAAAGAAAGGAGAAGAAAGAATGAAAAAGAAAGGAGAAGGAGATGTGAGAAATTATGTGGAGATGTGAAAGGAGTGATGGGATACGAGAAAGATGATGTAAGAGAAGAAATAAACCAAAAATCAAGTTTAGAAGAAAAGAAAAAGAGAGAAGGAAGGAAACGTGAGGAAGGAGAGAAGAGAAGAGAGAGAAATAGAAAGTGGAGAACTCACCTTAACGTGAGGGATTCTTGAGAGGAAACAGAACCAGCTGTGGGGCTCCAAGCTTTCAAATTTTCATTGATCAAAACTGAATTACATAAGTGGCGGCTGGCCCTAGATTCTAATTAATAAAATAAGATTTTTGATTAAAATACCCCTATCTAAGTGGCATAGGATAATCATCTTTAGGGGTAGCCGTGTTTGAATTTCTAAAATTGATGCAAACACGCAGCTTGCCATTTTTTTTCAGCACAGGAACTACATTCAACAGCCATTCAACATACCTAGTAGGCCGAATAAATCCAGCCTCGAGTAGCCTCTCGATTTCTTCTTTAATTTTCAAAGTCATTTCAGCGATCATTCTTTGTGGCGGCTGTTGGAAGGAAAGTACCCATCCTTAATGGAGAACTGATGTTCCACCAGTTGCCTCTCTAAGCCGGACAGCTCTGAATATTCCCATGCGAAGCAGTCCTTGTATTGAAGGAGGAGCTTCCCCAAACAGCAAAACAAAAAAGATCCCAACAGCCACAAGAGCTTAAATTCTTGGAATATCTGATAATATTGCCCCACCCCTGTTTAATGCAAACAGCTTCCATTCTTGCACCATATCTTCCATTCGATGAAATTTTGAACTATGCATACTAGTATCAATGCAACATACCTTATAAGTTGGTGTTGTAAATTATTCGATCATGCTACAGCTAACTATTATGTGATTTAACTGCCTAAGTGAACACATCTGGATAAATTAAGATTTTTAATGTAATGTTCTTATTCTCTAGGCTGTTTTATATTAAAAGAAAGAGATATTGTGTCCAGTCTACTCTTGGTGGCTTATCCCAGGTTGGGAAAGTTTCAGGTAAAATATTTTTGAACTGATTCTTTCAGTCATAATTTCTTGTTTTAAGAGGCCCTATCTGGTGTGTATATTTTTTTTAGTGTTTTGAATGGCAATTGAAGTATTTTGTTTTGAAGTTTCATATGTGGTAAGTCATGGGGATGCATTAATATACATGCTGATTTTGATAGTTCTTTTCATTCTTCTTAATATTTGTTTTCCACCATTTGAAGTAAGTTGACTATATACATATTTGTATACGTGTTGCCTTATTGTTGGTTTTCTTACAAAACCAGACGCAAAGTCAACAAACTTCCTGCTAAATCTCCAACTAGTTTTGGTGGGAAAGTGCTTCATGATCCAAATGGCATTCAAAATGTTCAAGACAACTTCAGGTCGAATGTTCCTGTTAACAGTGCTCCAACCAGTGGGTTCTCAAGTCCTGCATGTAGCCCTCGAAGATTGAGTAATGGTGATTTTTTTCCTTACTCTGTAGCTTCTCAAGGATCTCAGGTTTGGTCTGCCCCAGAGTTCCCAGCCTTAGGCCTTCCTCCAGGATTCTTTTCTCAAGCTTCACTGGAGAAAAATGTGTGGAGTCCTGACCATTCTCCACTTCATAGTCCAACAGTAAAGAGTCCTGGCCTAAATCCTAGAAGTCCATGTGGGGCTGCATCTCCATTGCATAACAGGCTGACCCCAGAGATCTCTACAGTGTGGCATGAAAATAATGGTCGTGTCAGTGTCCACCCATTACCCCTTCCACCAAGAGCTGCAACAACTCCACAGCCAGCTTTTGTTCATCAAACTACAGCTAAATTGGAGGTATCATCAATGACAAGTCAGTGGCAAAAAGGGAAGCTTATTGGACGTGGTACATTTGGAAGTGTTTATGAAGCCACCAACCGGTATGTAGGTACTCTAATTGTTCTTGTGGTAGTTTTTCCGCTGCATTTTATACTAATACAGTTGTTTCTTCCACAGGGAAACTGGAGCTTTATGTGCAATGAAAGAAGTTAGTCTTATCCCGGATGACCCCAAATCTGCGGAATGTATAAAGCAATTGGAGCAGGTTTAGATTATATATATATATGTGTGTGTGTGTGTGTGTGTGTGTGTGTGTGTGTGTGTGTGTGATTTCAATTGATTGGATGTATAAGATTATCCATATGGATTGTTTTGTTCTAGGGATAACCTAGGTTGCTCCCATCTATGGACTTTTCGGATTGCTTAGAATGTCCTCTACATGGATACCATAGACACATATTATCATGGATAGCATACCAGGACTATTCCATCCATCCATCCCTTTCACTGATTCTTCATCTGGATTGAGAATGCACACACACCTATATTCCATTTCACAATTATGGGCTTCCCACCTGTTTTTTCACTATTTTATTTCTCATTTGTGTAATTAAAAATGCGTTTTGAGAGTTACTTGTTCTCCTTTTCATTGTTGCAGGAAATTAAAGTTCTTAGCCAATTAAAGCATCAAAATATTGTGCAGTATTATGGTAGTGAAGTAGTAAGTGTTCCCCAGTTCATTATTTTGTGTGCATGTGCTCTGGTAGTTTGGTGTGACTGCCGATTTACATTTTGTAAATTTAATTAATTAAGACCACTGTTTCATGTATGCAGGTTGACGATCACTTCTACATATATTTGGAGTATGTTCATCCTGGTTCAATTAATAAATATGTCCGTGAACATTGTGGGGCCATTACGGAATCTGTTGTTCGCAATTTTACCCGTCATATTCTCTCTGGGTTGGCTTACTTGCATAGCACAAAGACAATCCACAGGTAATAATAAGTCACATGCTTGATTGATGTGTTGAAAGTTCAAACTATATTACAGCGTACATGCATTAGTAAATGAATCACATAATGCAATACTAATATATATATATATATATATATATATTGACCAAGGAAATTTATTAAATAGAAGAATAGAAAATATTTTATGTTATTAGTGAAAAGAATCCTTAAAGGTATTCCTGTTTGGATACCAATTTTGATTGGTCAAATTTGGTGGTTGTATATTATAGGGACATAAAAGGGGCAAATTTGCTTGTAGATGCATCTGGCATTGTTAAGCTTGCTGACTTTGGAATGGCAAAAATTGTGAGTTTTGAATTTCTCAGACTCCTAATTATTCTTAAATGTAAATCATTTTCTTATTTTTCTTAGTTAGTGTATGAATCATGGGTTTTCTACTGTTATCATTGATCCTTTAGATAGATATTTAGAGAACATTTTGTTTTTTGTAAACTGGCTCATGACTTATGCCAAGTGTATTATATATTCTGTACAGATCAGAGAAGGAAAACAATTGTGGTGATCTGCAATTATATACATGTATGTACATGTGGCTTGCTGTTCCTTATTCATATACCTAAATCACAACCCGATCCCTACAAATAAACCCTAAGCCTATGCTGATTCTTGAAAAGATAACAGAAATATTCGTCTTTTGTCCTACATCAATTTGTTATCAGAGCACCAAATCATTCCCTTTTGGTCCTGCATCATGTTGATTGTGATGAATTGACTTGTAGTAATAATGTGGTTGATAGTTAAGTCCGATCCAATGCAGCTGTCCAAAGAATGATCTGGATCTAGTAGGAACCTCGGTTACCCACACCTATGAGGAGGAAATCTGATTTTTGGCTCTCTTTTTGTATACCTCATTGTCTATTGTGCCAAGAATGGGTAATGATTTTTTTTTGGTTAGTGGGTTGACTTTTTGATGTGGGAGCTTCGGGGATCATCAAAAAGAAATTAGATGATCATGGATGATTATGAGGACAGAAACATCCTCTCTGCTTGCAGGGGTAAGGCTGCATACATTTGATCCTCTCCAGACCCCGCAGTGGCTGGAGCCTCATGCAATGGGACTGCCCTTTTATGGATGATTATGAGGGGTCGAAAAAGTTGCTGGAAAAATAAGGGCAGATAGGTAGTTTTCTTCTTAGTGGTGGTCTTCTAATAAAGTGGGTTAGAAGTTTTTCTTATTTATGGAAGGGAATAATACAGCTAGATTGTGGGGCCCATGGATAGTATTGGTTAGTCTGGATTCCCAAGTAAATAGTACAGCTAGATTGTGGGGCTCATTGATAGTTTTGGTTCCCAAGTTAAGTCTTTTTAGTAAGTAGGTTTTAGGATTTAGCAACTCGGGTTTATTTCAAGGGTGATTCAATTCTATATAAAGGGTTGTAATCCCTAACATATGTAGCAGATTTTTATGAGGAAATTTTATTAGAACCCTAAGTTGAAGTTGGTGTTTCTTCTTCCTTATGGTTGGTGCTGTGGGATCTCTTGTAGGCAGTTGGTGCTGCTACAAAACTTGTTAGTGATTGGTTTTGCTAACAACTAACCCGTTGGTGCTGGTTGGGTTATCTCTTCGTCTTCTCTAGTTCTTCTTCCTACTGTGCTGGATTTTGAGACCAGGTCTGAGTTTCTTATGTTTCATGCACTTAATCTCTTTAAAATTTTCTGATACTTTGTGAAGTTATTGTTCCTTCATTGATCTTTCGTCCTACAAAATTCCAAGACCATCTGATATCTGTAACCCTATTTTTTGAGCCCCTAAAGTTTTGTTGTTTCAGAATTTCTAACCTGAGTTGTCATACTAGTTTTAAGGTCTGATTCATCCCCTTTGGTCACATCATTGGACCCATTAACTGCAGGAGTTAACAACCCCATTGGCTTTCTGGCATCACTTATCCTTTTGTAATTAACTTGTATTTTTTTCCCTCTTATCTTGTATGTCCTTTATCTTTTTCAATAAAAGAATAAAGAGAAGGAAGAAGGAGACGAGGAGGAAATTTGGGATGTCTTTGGCATGCAATCTCAGATCGTGATCTAAGATCAGATTCAATTTGTTTGTATGCAATCTAGACCACAATCTCCATATCAAGATTGCATTTTGGTCCAATCTGAGAGTGCATTGAAAAGCCCAATCTAAGATTGCAGCCCATTTTCCGACAGTGACATTGATAAGTGGTGCTAAGTAACTAAGATATACATGCTGAAATATGAGAGTAATTTGGTATTTAACATGCAAAACATAAAACAACATTCTCTTCCTTCTGTATCTCCCTCTCTTTCTATCAAGCCTTCTCATGCAACCAGATAACCAGTGCAATTTAAGGCGGTCTTTGGCATGCAATCTATTGATTTTGAGATTGCGCTATCAAATTAGATTACATGATTGCAATCCCAAAATAATAAGATTAGATTAGGCAAGATGTTTGGCTACTTTATTTCTTCTCCAATCTAGAATCGTCATTTTTCATGTTTCCTCTTTTTCCCCTTTCCTCTGTTTATATTCTCTAGTTCATCAACAGGTGAACCCATTGACCTGTCGCCAGTTTCCTACAGGCCTGCCGGCAAACACTAGGTTTCTGACAGCCCACCAGCAAATTTCTGAGAGACGAAGCTCCTTTTTTTTCCTCTCTAGAAATCCAAGAAAACAGAGAAACAAATAAATGAAAACAAAGGGAGAAAAAAAGAACAAAGTCCAACCTCAATTGCAGAAGCATTATCCGACTGAATTTCAGGCCAAGCTTCCGAAAGACCTTGGGGTTGCAGTAGACCGACCCAGGGATAGGTGGATGGGGGCTCAAGACGGCGGAGAACAATCCAACATACATGAGCACCCCAGAGATGTAAAATAATGGCAAGAGTAGAAAAAGGCGTACATTGCGGTGGAGGAGGATGCTGGAAAAGAAATCTCCGGAAGGGACTGAAGTAGGCCTTAGACCTAAGCCGATGATGGGAATGAGTGGCCCAGGAAGGACGGCAGGATGAGGAAGGTGGACTAGAAGAACTACTTTCGCTGTTGTATCCATTACAACTATTTGGGAGGAGATTATAGTAGTGGGTCTTTGTTTTCATGGTTGCAGAAGCTTGTCTACGACTATGAGAGAGAGAGAGAGAGAGAGAGAGAGAGAGAGAGAGACTGACTCCAATCTCAGACATGTCTCTCAACATGTTGGACTTGGGTTTCTGAGAGACCCTTAT